>KK114363.1:239788-253317 GCA_000611955.2 Stegodyphus mimosarum | reverse complement strand
AGTAAAAGTTATATGATCATAATGAGCAGCTTGAAAAAATGATTTTAAACCAATATTTTTACCCGTCATCGCTCTTGCACCATCTGTGCATATTCCACAGCAATTTTTCCATTCTAAACCTTCTGCTTTTAAAAATTCGTCAACTTTACAATATATATCTTTCCCTGTAGTATGGTCTTCCATAGGACGACAAAATAACAATTCTTCTTCCACGCTTTCTTTATAAACGTACCTGACATATACTAACAACTGAGCCAATTTAGTAAAATCAGTTGTTTAGTCCAACTGAATTGAAAATTTTGGGCTTTCTTTAATTCTTGTAATAAGCTGTATTAAGTGATCCTTGTTAATATCAGAAATTCTATTCGAGACAGTGTCGTTCGACAAAGGAATTTTTCGAATATCATCGCCATATTTTCTTCCATGTAGTATTTCTACCATTTTAATAGCAGCAGGTAACACAAGATCTTCTCCAATGGTGAACGGCTTTTTATTTTTAGCAATACTGTATGAAACTTCATATGACGCTAGTAAATATTTTTCATTAACAGTTTTAAGTTTTTCAAAGATTTTCTTTTCTTTATTTAAGGATTTATACAGTCTTTCAAAATATTCTTTTGGTTTATTGACATACGAAACATGCTTTGATTCAAGATGTCTTTTTAATTTTGATGGTTTCATACTCTCCGAAGCCAATAATTCATTGCAGATCAAACAAAGAAGTTGTTCATTACCCTCACAATTTTGAAACGTAAAGCCAAATTGAAGGAAAGACTCATCATATTTTCTTTTTCGCACATTAGATGCCTGTTTTCCAATACTTTGTCCTGCCTGAGAAGAGTTTGTAGCATTATCATCTGCGTCATTACCATTCTTATTTAGTTCAGCCATTTATCCATGGCCAAAAATTATTTTGATCCTAAAATACAATAAATATATAAAAATAACATATTAAATATATAAAATTATATTAAATATATAAAATTATATTAAATATATAAAATTCACAAATTTTTAAACATGTTTTACGAGTATTTATGCGCGCTTTTTTGTAAGAGCCCCACAGACCGGTTTGGTTAATGCGTATTTGCCAGCGCGTGTATTGAATCATTGTTTAGCTGCAGGTTGCACGTGTGTACGCGCGCATTCCTTCCTTGTGGGAAGTCAGCAGCGCGCGGTTTATTCAACATGTATGATACCTACCAAACGCGCTAACAATGTATAGCCACAGTATAATAATAGCGATCATCGATCGTTTACTGCTGTCGGTGGAGATAGCTCAAAACCTTCAACAAATGCGCGTGTCTAGACGCTGCAAGTCCACTGTATTCCGCCAACTCTAGTGATGTTATAAAATGGTATATATATATATTATATATAAATATTTGACATTAAAATCTCTCGCGACCCCAGAATTTTGCTACGCGACCCCAAATGGGGTCGCGACCCATAGTTTAAGAAGCCTTGATCTAAACAAAAATGAAAAACTTGAGTACCACCATTACATTTTACAACGTTTATTTTTCAGTTTCTCAACAGAAATATTAAAAAAATATATTTTGCCATTTCCAGAACCTGTTGGGTATTTGTATTAAATATGCACACATAAAAATATTAGATTAAAAAGTGGTTACCATTTTAATTATCAAGATTTAAGTTATAATACTTTAATTCTAAAATTTATTGTGAAATTTGAGCCTGTTTAAGACAGATCAGTTTCTTTTATGTCCAGTCATATTCACTTAGCTTTAACCGTAAATTACGATCCACTTTTAACTTTGTTTTCTGTATTTTCTTTTTTTCAGATATAATATGGAAGAAAATCCTTGTTTACACAAATAGGTTATGCAAAAAGAGAATTAAATCTTCAGTTAAAGTTCAATTACAGAAAATTTCTATCAATTGTCCTTTTCCTTCAGGAGGTTTTTGAACTTAATAGTTAAAAATATACTGTTTCTTTGCATACCACCGGTTGAGAATGACTGGTCTAAATGTAAATACGTAATAACACCTATATCCATTGGTTGGATTAATGCAGTTGCGTCAAAGAACGTCTATGTAAAGAAGGAAAGGCTCCATAGACGTAATGTAAACCAGTTTGTCTTCTACGCCGTTAGAAAGAAAAGGGAACATTCGCCAAGGGATTTGGCGACAATTGCCCCTCTGTGATGTACCGGACGTGGCCGAGATTTTCCTCCTCTGCCACGTGTATACGAAATTGAGGAACACGGGTTAAGATGAATCGTTCTTTGATTTGGGAAATGATGAAATATTAGGTGAAGTTTCACTTTCACTGGCTGTTGAACTTGCTTTAAAAATATCGCAGTTTGATGTCTGATTTTATATCTGTCAATACGGAGATAAAGAAAAATGGGAGTCACACAACTTTAAACTAGATAAAGGTGACCGTCGAACCTGATCGAACTTCGACATCAGCTTCGAGCTTTGGCGCTTTTTGGCGACAGATATTTCACGCATGCGCAGCTGTTTCCCTTTCCGTTCGAAGGGAGCCACTTCTGCTGCTGCGTGTTTTCCTTCTTAACAATACTATTTTGTATACTACTTATTGGTTGTGTTAGGCAGTAAGAAAACCAACTGGAATACATGTTATTAAGTCAGATAAATTCGTTGGGTGGCTTGCAGCATTATCCATTAAAAGTAGCACTTTTTGTTCAAGTTTTTTGATTTCACAATAACATTTAACGGATGGGGGGGGGAAATGGTCAGTGAACCAATTCTGGAAAATTTCCATAGTCATCCATGACTTTTATTAGATTCCCAAATTACAGGTAAAGTTGATTGTGATATTCATTTTCATTGCTCCTGGGTTTTTGGAATGATAAACAAGAAGTGGCTTTAATTTGAAGTCTTTACTGGCATTAGCACTTAGAAGTGTTAAGCAACCTTTTGCAGCTTTAAATCCTGGTGCATGTTTTTCTTCATAGGATAGGAATGTATGCTTTGGCATTCTTTTCCAAAACAGGGCCGTTTCATCGACATTAAACACTAATTGTGGACGAGTTGAGTTTCCTCGTTCAATTATTGTTCTCAATGTCGCTGGGAATTCAGCCACAACTTTTATATCTTCATTTGCTGCTTCTCATGTGATCTGTTTGTTATGAAGACTATTTAAATCTATTAAACCATCCTTGACCTGCAATGAAAGTTTCAGTTGCGTTACCTGTTTCAATCTGAATGTGATTAAAAATTCTTCTCGCTTTTACCATTATAATAGCTTGGTTTAATGGTATATTGAGTTCAATTTCATAGTCAATCCATATACAAAGTTGTTTTTACATTTCTTCTATTGCATTATTTTTTTAACGGGTTATTCTGGTTGTAGTTGCAGATGACACTATTTTTTCTTTATTCTTGAAAATTGTCCTTATTGTTGAAGTTGACAAGTTCAATGAAACATCAATTTCACACTGACATTCACCACTATCTAATCTTCTAAGCACTTGCATTATTTTAGTTTCTAGCAAACTGCTTTTTCTTGTCACTTTATTTTCATTTTTCCTATTATCACCCCTATTTACAACTACAAATTATAATATTTATCATTACATCAATCATTCTTCTTCTTTAACGGCTTGACAGCAGCGCTGGCCTTCTCCAGGCATATCTACTTTTGGCAACTGTTTCCCAGCTTTTAACCTTCAAAATATTAAGATGTTTTTTGACACAATCAATCCATCTTAATGGGGCTCTGCCCCAAGGTCTATTTCCCATGGGTGTTTCTAAAAAGATTATATCAATCATTACATTACATATAGTTATACTTACAATAACAGTAACAAATGTTTCAAATAATAAATAGACGTTTGTGTAAGACTACAGAGAAGTATTGCAGATAAATTACTTTTGATTTCGAGGAACCCCAATGCTTCACGCAATTTTCAAGAAATCTCACTATTCCAATAAAAATGCATTAAACCGAAACAGCACTAAATGGAACAGCATTTAGCAGGATCTTACTGTAGTTTTACAAACTTATATTAAAAAAAATCTGATGTATACACCACATGACACTGTACAAAATATTAAATTATATGCAATTTTCCTACATTTCATTTAAACATATTGAATTAACAGTTAACGTATTTTGAATTAAATCCACTTTGTTGATAGCGCATAACCACAACAGAATAAATGCACTCTTTAAAATTCACTATATTTACTTACCATAGCCACATTTTGGCACTTAACAGCACATCTACAGGTTATAGCAGCCCTGTGTACAAAATTTCAACGTTCTGAGGCTACTCATTTTTGAGCTATGAGAAATACATACATACATACGTGTGTACGCACACCACGAAAAAATCTCTTCAGAATCCATTTTATAATTATTTTGGGGGAAAAGAGTCCTTTATTCTATTCTTACATACGGATGTCACTCAAAAATATTGTTAAACTGCATTCGATAGTCATCAAAAGCGATATTTTCATTGAAATATGGTACCCGAAATTTTTTGCGATAACAATACTTCCTTTTCACTTCGTACAAGAAAGTAAAAAGAGGGTCAGAAATATGGACGTTCTGACAAAAGATTTCAAAAACAATTCACTTTGATCCATAATCACAATTTACACGCATTTTAAGTTCTAATATAAATTAGCACTGATCTGAGATAGTGAACGAATAAAATTTTTCAAATTAAGATTTTGACATTTTGTTATGTTTTAGGATATCCTGCAATTTTTTAGAAAAGTTTCCCTCAATTTTAATATATTGCCACGTGATCTACAGACTTGCTTGTATAGTCAAAAGTATTCAAATTTTTAATGAGCCTTTGCCAGAAAAATCAGTATGCATTAAAATGAAGATGTACAATATATATCTAAGTGCTATTACATAATTTTTATATCCTAGAATTAAATGAGTGAATATTTTTATGTGAATTCATTTACATATGTCCACAAAAAATAACTACTCTAGAGGCATATAACAGATATTTACATCTAAAGAAATACTTCAGCACTCCTTTCAGAGAGAAAATACTTACTTACCGTCAGATCTCTCCACCCGCTTGGATGCAAATGATGATTTCATTAACTCACTTGTGAGTTTAAAGGGGAGGGGAAAAAAGCAGAATATCTGTGATGTTTGGTTTGTAGCTTCATCCCATAATAAGAAATACAGTCACACACGTGTTCCTCTCAATATATTATATATATATATATATATATTTTCACTTTTCCAATTTGGAAATAATAACTACTTAGCCTAACCAAAGAATTCTTTTCCAGATTTATCAGTACAACAGTATTTTATCTTATTCAAGGCAATGTTTTAATAACTTTCAAAATTATGCTATAGTAACTTTAAAATAAGTAACCAATCTTTGACATTAAAACTGCTGCTATACAATTCAGTGTACAAATCCTCACCAGTATCTTAATAAGAGTACAGCAAAATCAGAAGCATATAAGAAGTTAAGAATTATTCTTAGCAATTGTTGTATTTGTGCACGAAAGCAGTTTATGAAAAGTTCTGCTCAAAACCAATAGAAGCTCTTATCAATGAAATAACATTTGATATAACTCCTTAATAATTCAATCAATTATTACTCTAAAATGCAGATAATAAAGAGATATTCAGCCCAAGTTCTTTTACACACGATCTAAGATATGTTATTTAATAAGCAACTTGCCGCAAAATCTTTGCAATAAATTCTCCTAAAAATTGGAGCCAATTTTTAGGAGTTCTTTTAAATACATGTAAATAAATTTTACAAGTTCTGTAAATTTTACAATCTGTAAATAAATTTTACAAGTTCTTTTAAATATTATACTGCTAAAAGAAATATTATCCTTTATTTATTTTTACAATTGAATATTTTAGAGATTTAGTTATCTTTGACACTGATACATATATATATATACATAAAACATGGTATAATATATATGTATGTATGTTATGAAATGTAGATGTTAACACAACTTTAAAGTGGTTAAGAGCTGCATTCCTGGCCCTTCAGTGATTACCATGTAGAAATTTTGACACAGCAAATTATTTTGTAACCCAAATTCTAGAATATAGATAATGCACTGAATATGATAGCAGACAAATTTTGATATTGTAAGTTTTAAAGTAAAAAATAAAAATGCATCTGCTAACAATATACAACCAACTACTAGTTTAATATCAGAATCCTAATTCAGATTTAATTTTCTTAGTATGTATGCAGTGGATAAAAACAATTTTTGTTTTTTACACAGATTATTCTTAACATGTTAAATCAATGAACTTAAAAATCTGCCTACAGCTGACATCGCATACTTATTAAGAAAAAACATAGATAAGATGATTTCCATGTGACTTTTAATATTTCATGATGAATAACAGAAGTGTTTTCAGGGTTCGTACACATTTCTGCGCATGGAAATTAAGTACTTTTAAGGACCATTAATAAAAAAAATTAAGGACTCATGAACAAATGGAAACTGAATAAATTCAATTAAAAATACTATCTATGCCTGAACTTCATTTTTGTAATACCATCCTAAAAAGAAAATAGATCCGTAAGTAGGATGAATAATTATTAAACATGAATTAATTAACAAAATTATTAATAAGTTTGAGAATAAAATCAACTTTATAAAATGTATTAAGCAGCATTAAATATTTTACATTTATAATAATTGGACATAACTGAAAGAAAATAAGTGACATTTTATGTTTTGCTAACAGTTAGTTTTATGATTTTTTTAATGCTTCATTTTTGTCACATACTTGCTCAGTCTAGAGGTTTAGTAAACAGCAAGTAGATTTTATGTCAAGGGCATCATAGATTAAAATTAGAAGTAGATCATACTCAGTATGATTCATAAAATATCACCCTGTCACCACTGCTGCTTGCCTAGAGAAAGACTTGCTGATTAGAACTAACCTAAAAGGCCTGATGTAGGCATGGTTGGCAAGATTTGAAAGTTAGCTGGGTTCTGTCTGTCACAGTTAGTGTCGTAGCTTCGTGTAGGTCTAATAAATCACTAAAGCACCACAGGTGGTAAGTTGTTTTGTATTGTTTTAAGTTTCCCTAGATGCAAAGAATAAGTTTTACGTGATTTTTTACATTTTTGTGTTTAATCTTGTGGCCACGGTAAGGATTAATGAAAGGCAATAACTCGCTTTAATATGCAGAGGTAATTTTTAAGGGTAAGCAGTTAGTTATAAATAATTAAATTAGGCAGTTAAGATAACCTTAGTCATTATGGATTTACATAGCCAATAAGAAATTTTATTTATTTTTTTATAATATTTATTAAAAAAGCCATATTAAAACCACAATCTAATAAAATTTCAAAGTTTAAAATACATGTAATTTATGACGTTGATTCTTAAACGATATTAGGATAATTTACACATTAAAAGCTACAAAACATTCATGTTTTTTAACAACAAAATATTTATGCGTCTTTTTGAAGCCTTCCCAGACATTTTGGCTAATTTAAATCAATTTCCTTCTCTTCAAGCATGTTTTCTAACAATCAGAAAATTGTCTCAACACGCAAACCAGTGTTCTCACTAATTTCTGCATGCTTTATCGCCTAACTTGTCAACCTCTCTACAATATAGTTATGAGGGTTTACTGATCTGGTAAAAGTTAAATAGTCCGAAACCTCCCGACAGACGTGAAGCAAATTATCGCTATGTCTGAATGTAACTACAGTGTCAGACAAAGGTTTAAATAAGCCTTTTATTTAAAAAGAACTTAGATCATAAAGGCATGTTCTGATACTAACAAAATCAGTTACAGCTCATGGTAATGTAATTAGATCATAAAGGCATGTTCTGATACTAACAAAATCAGTTACAGCTCATGGTAATGTAATTACACAAGAACAGTCAAATTCAAACTAAAAATGTGGACTAGTGGTCAAAGACTACACAATTTAGTTTTAATTTAAGCAGGCTCAGTAACTCTATCATATGAAGAAATAGACATGCGAAACTACACTAAAGGCTGAAATCATAAACAACTGGGTAATTTATATAATAAAAATTGTACATATCTTTGAAGAATAATTTTATGTATTATTCAGTCTCTTTCTTCAACACATTTCCTTTTCATTTTAGAAGTTTTGGATTTAATTAAGGATTTCTGTTATTCTAAAAAAACTAAATGCATTTAGAATGTATAGAAAAAGCTGCTTTAGCAATATCAAAATTCAGAAGAAATATGAAATATATATGGCAAGGGCTGGTTATAGAGCTGATGTGGCAGAAATTATAGAATTTAGTGACAAACTAAACAACAAAATCTAGAAATGTCATAACTTTTAGAATTTAGAGCAGGCACTGGAAGCAGAATTTAGAAAGGCACTAGGCAGCAGAATTTAAGATTCACAGAGATTGCATCAGGTGGAAATATGCCTAGCGCCAATTCTGTGTGCATTAAGGCATAGTATACGAATCTTAAATTGTCAGTTTTCAGTTTCTTTATTAATAAAAAAATACATTTTTGTAATGCCTGTCCATGTGATAGATTAGAAGCATTTCTGATATTTTCCATGTTTGTGTCCAATGAAAAGTAGAGAAAATAAAGGGAAGATAAGCATGTTAAGAAAAAGATTCTAGTATCAGAAGTAAAACATTCAAATATTATGTTTTCATTGTTCTTCAAGGCGTTCTTGAAAAAGTAAGAAATTCATCACAAACTTTCTGTAAAATACATCCATTATGTGTTAATACCATGGAGACATTTTTAATTTTGTCACATATTACTGGAATCTTCTAGAATCGTGGGTCTATAAATCTTGCTTTCAAATCCTTCTAAACTTTCCAAGTTGCAGTGTCTAAAATCCTAAAGAAAAATTATCCCTACCAATTCTGTAAGAGCCAAAAGCCAGAAATATTTTGAAAAAAAGGAAAAGTATAAAATAAATTTTATAGAGAAAATTGATGCATATTATGAGATTTCTGAATATCCTCAGACAATTACGTGGGATAAACTCTTACTATGAAAAACCTTTTTAATTAATTACATAGCTAATTTCGCTTTTAGTAAGAACTGTTTCGTAAATTGTGTTTTATAGCATTATACCTTGTTTATTTCTCAGATTCAAAATACTGTACAATAAGTTGTTAAAATGGAACTTTATAATATGACAGCGAAAAATAAAAATATTTTATTATAATGTTATTTTTTAAATATAATTTCAATATATTACCATAATTTTAATGGAATTTATTACTGTTACAATGTACTAAAAAAATCGTCGAAAAATTCCCAGATCTCGGAATTAAAAATTTTCTATAAAAACTTATCAATCGCCAAAATGTTAATATGTCGCCAAATTTAGAACCGTTAAATAAAAACATTCACATCACCAAAAGCAAAAAGTTGTTTAAGAGATGTTCATTAGAAAAAAAATTAATTTCAAAATGCTTATGTTTCACTTCTTGCTTAGAAACTCAAATATTCCACTATTTATATTAAAAATAAAAACAAATTATAACACATGAACCCACTCAAAAGATAATCATATATGTCAGTGAATCGGCAAAAATATTCCTCCAAAATGCTAATTCACACTCAAACTGGCAGTCGTAAAATCAGACAGAAATTTCAGATGATTAAAATTAGGGACCTTATGCCGATTTCGGCCGAAATTAAGGACTTTTAAGGACCAAAAACCTAAGGACTTTTAAGGACTCTTAAGGACCGTACGAACCCTGGTTTTATATATCAAGTTAATTTTTTACTCCAATTTATTTAATTCTGCAGTTCCACATGGCACATGCTCAGTCTCTAATTTTTTCCAGCAACACATTAGATATAGATCTGTAACAGCATAAAGACAGGGAAACTGCTATAAAATTTCCATAATCTTCTTTCAGAACTGAAAAATAAATAACTACAAAAGACATGATATTTGACTGTCAAATAGTTTTTTTTATTAAGTCAAGCTTGTTTACAAAACAAATGAAACTAAATACATGACATTACTGCTGAGAATTTTGTGCATTATTAAATATTTTTAAACTTTTGACAAAAAATGTATTTCGTTTTTACCAATTTGAGAGAGCTCAGAAATACACAATTATTTGGGATTAACTAAATATCAGAACTGTAATAGTAGCGGTTGCGTTATAATTATCAGTAAGAAAGAATATTTTTGGCATTAACTAGATAAAATTAATTACTACCTGAAGCACATGACTAGGAAAGACAAGCAAAAAGCAATTTTTATTAAGGAATAAAAAAAGGGGGAGCACTTTACCATACTTAGTACATAACAAAAATGACAATCAAAATAATGGCAAATGAAAGTATAAGAAGCTAGTTTTCCTTTTAAAGGAGAATGTGTTTCATATAAATATACCCCACAGGGGTAAATTAGCAGCAACTAGTATTACCTATGTTAAAAATTATGATCTGCACTTACTCTACCACTCAAACCTAATTTAATTTAACAGATTCAAAAACATAAAAAAGGCAGGGTGTTTAAATGATTATGTCAACAGTTTTTCACAAAGGTAGCAAGAAATTTCAAATCTGTATTATATTTCATTAGCCAAATTATTACTTCATGTTTCCATTACAATGCTAGATACACAAAATGAAAAATCTAACAAAACAAGGCTTGTAAAACTCAATGGAAGAATTCAAATATTCTAAGGTTCTTTATGGTATGGAAATCAAAATATGCCACACATTTTGCATTAATATATATATATACATATATATAAAGTGTTTTTTTTAAATACTTAAACTACACCTTTTTCCTACATTCAATTCCTTTACTGATAGTGTTAAAATTTCCACAATAAAAATTCTATGTTTGCACATAGCCATAATTTTACAACCAGCAATGATCCTGCATTTTTCATTAAAAGGGCTTAAGAACCAATATGCGTAAATAAATTATGGCTTCCGAACTGCTGATTAATACCACTTAAAAAGTTGAACAAAAAAATTCAATGACACTAATTAGCAATATAAATTTAAATACTAATAAAAATAATATCATACATTTGTAATGAAGTAATAATTTCATTTTTTCTTTATACTATCCACCTTTCCTTCCATCCCCAATTTTTCAAAAATGATTTTAACTAATTACTCGTGGATCCATTTGAGCACAATATTAGATTTAACGACTGCAAAGGGGATAATCAAATGCTGCAATATTGCTTGCAATATTGAATAAAACCTACTTATATCACCCTGACCATTTAACAAAACTAAATATTTTCAAACATTCTACATTCAGATTATTTATGATATATTTAGAGTAACAAGCATTTCTTTTTAGCTATAACATAAATTTTTATTAAAAATCATTTTTGAAACTCAATTATTTTACAGAAATACTCTTTAACACTGTCATAATCCTAGCAGATTAAATGAAAATATATTAATAAATTAGCCAACAATGCCCTTTTAAAGTTTAGCATCTTCCCATGATCAGAAAATATGTATTATAGTTGTTTTATAAATTCGGTGTTGCATTTATTACCCTGAAAATGAAATGTGAAAATTTATAAACTTTCTCTTTTGTGATAACCTCTTGATATAATTTATACACCCTGCAATACCAATCATACACCACGCTCTACTCAAAGATGAATGTCATGTTTTTAGTTGAAAGCGATATTAATAATGCTTGCATTCCATTAAAATACTCTGGACACACAATATTCATTCAGTTTGTGATACAAGTAAATAAAAATTAGTGCATCTTTCATAATATGTTTGCTGACAGAAATATCACTATTTAAAATACTCAGAGAAATGCCTCTGTTAGAGCTAAAGCTGTAAAACTTAATAAGAAATTACTTAATTTCGGCTTGCACATCTTCATATAATAATGCAAACAGAAATTTTTTCCGTTCTACCAGAGACACAGCTGGCGCATTTAAGAAAATATAACAGAGGATTTTTACAGGGAGTGCTAAGTGAATCAACTGTGCAGCAAAATTAAGAAAACAGTATTCTTGGAAGCTGCACAGTCAATCTTCAGAAACAAAAAAATAGAACAAACAGACATACAGTCATTTTCACAAAGTACAGAGCCTTTGAAAAAAGACCAACAATTAAGATATCTTCTCTGTGGAGATGACTCATTTTCAAAACTATGATTGATGTTTTATTTACAACCACATACAATCCAGCAAGTAACTAACCCTCGAATAGGGTAACACACACATAGCATTTTACACTTTCAAGCACCAGTTGCTGCAAAAACTCAAAACTGAAGTTGATTATCTACAAAATATGGGCATGATGTTTGCATTCTTTCCTCAAATATGCAGTAACACACATTCTGTCCTAATTTCACAAAAAAGTTCATTTTTTCTCAAATATAACTTAAGTTCTGAATTCAAACGCACGATGAAGTATCAAGAGATGAGAACATGGCATAGATAATGTTTTGAGATAGTCACAACAATGTTCTGGCACATTGTGTAACCAAAAAAAAAAAAAAAAAAAAATCTAAAATAACTATCAGTCCTGCATCTCCTCTGGCATTTCGTGAGGATTGATAATTCCTGGTACTGACATCTGTATCTTTCTTTTTTCTTCTTCTGCACTCCGAAGGGCAGCTTCCCTCTCTTCAAGGAATAAATCACCATCATCCTCTCCAGCAAATTCCTATAGAATTTAAAAAAAAAAAAAAAACTAGGTTAGGAATCCCATGATTATTACACAGCTCATTTGCATCTTTATGACCTATGATATAAGAAGTTCACCATTTTCTTCTCTATATCAGCAGTGGTAAACTACAGTCCACAGGTTAACATCATCCTTACCCCATAAAAAGATTAAAAATAAATGAAATAATGCTACGTAATGCAATGGCCAATAGTCAAGAATACTGATTGCACATGCCACTACCGGTATCATATATTTACATTTTGTTGCATGCAATTGCTCTAAACAAGTATTATTAGTTCTCTCAGTTTTGTTTCAGCAATACATTGCCTGTCACGACATATTTTATACTTTTCATTTTATTTATTATCCACCACTGCCATACCACTCCAAGACTGGGTAAAGAAGGAAAAGCGGACTTTGAACATCAGTTTTTAAAGCAGAATACAATGCGGATTATCTGCCATAGAATCAAATACCAAAGTACTGTGTTTATCCAATGACAATAAGTATGCAAACAGAATACAATACTGACAGTACTAAAGTAAGCGCACAATACTATATTTAAAACTCGCAGAAAATGAATGATTGCTGAAACTGGAAATTATAAAATTGGATATTTTATCAAAGTGCAATTTATTCATAAGAATATAAATGAAGGAATAACTTAAAAGTTAGTTTACAAATAATTATTAACCATGAAAGGAAAACTATCTGCTGATGTGAAGTAATTACTGTATTCCCCAGAACGTAACACTTGTTCTTTAAAATTTTGCATCTGAAAGCTGTGTGTTTTTATACAGCAGTGGTGGTGCCAATGGCAGCATTGTAGCAAACAAAACTAAAGAAGGAAGATTACCAATCATGGATATGCAATGTGCTTAGTAACTCTTAGAATGTTAAGATCTTTTCAACTGTTTCTTA
>KK114363.1:195794-231411 GCA_000611955.2 Stegodyphus mimosarum | reverse complement strand
TAAATTCTACAGGGACATAATCTCTTGCTCTGTGACACAGCTCTGTTGTCCTAAATATTTTAGGTTTTTTTCACTATGTTCCAAACCCTCATTAAAAGATATTTTCTCAGTCCTATCAAATTAATTATCTGTGTCGGTGTCGGATTCCTTTTCTTGCTGTGCCGACTTCAAAACAGAGCCAATGATTTCATCATTGGTTATCTGATATGCCAGTGTTGGCTCATCTGAACACATCATCCATACTAAAAACCTCTTCTGGGCTAAGATTTTTTTTCTGCCACTAACACAGAATCATTATTATTCGGTATTTATGTCATCATTATTGGATAACTATTTTTTCTTCGGTGTTTCATTCTCCATTCTGCGGTTTCTGGAACCTATAAATTCAATGTTTATATTTTGAGAGGCAGTGTGGATTTTTGGTATTTGACTGTATTCTTGCCTAATTCTAACAATGCACTAAACAATTCTTTGTAACATCTAAATAGCAACAATCTTCTGCAAACAAAATTGACACAAATGATACCTCTGGCAATATAAAATAACATATTACTTGCACAATTAATTATGGGGAAACTTCGTAAGATCGCAGGGTGAGGAAGTCGCATGAGTTCACTCTTTTCAGAAAATAGGGAATTTACCATCGAATGAGGGAAAATCCCAGGGTAATGGGGTGATCCTGTCATTAATCATCTTTCATGCTTTATTTCATATTTGCAGAAATAAACATGAAGATTCGTATTACTAAGCAATACTGAAAACAAAAAATATCGAAATTTTTTCCATAACATCAGATGAGTAACAGTAAACAGTGCTTATTCGTTATTTACTTAAAAAAAGGGGAGAAGAAAAAAAGATCCCTAAGAATAATGTATATATTGTAGAAATATAATTTCTGTATACACATAAGCTTAATAATCTGCACCTGAATTTAGTATAAATTCTCATCATTAATATTGTTTCTTTCCTTAATATAAATTTACTTTCTATAGTCATACTTGATCATATGTACTACTAAAAAATACAAATTTTTTTAATAAGGAATTGGTGAAATACTTCAATCAAGTCGGGGTAAAATAGACATTACTACAAAAAGAAAACGTCAGGTATGGTTGGCTGGATGCTGTTTTTACTTCATTATTCAAATATGATAAATGGTTACACTTCATGAATGTTGAAATTGTTTATACTTTTTAAACTGAAGAACAACTGTACAGTTACTAATAAAATGCTTAAAATTAATGTAAACTTCATACTACTAGATACATAAGAATATACTTTAGTATTAGTAATATACTTTTATATATGAGTGAATGGAAATTTTAGTTTGAGTCTTTTGTGCCTTTATTTCATATTCAGAGAAACAGAAGATTTGCACTAATGTGCAATGATGGAAACTAAAAACATTGAAAATTTTTTCCATAACAATTTTATGTGAACGGTGCATATTTCATTCCTTACTTTTAAAAGTAAAATCCCTAAAAATAATGCAACTATGTTTTTTAGCAGAAATTTTCTTTCTGTAGTTTAAAAAGAAAAGAGAGAGAGAGAAAGGAGAAAAAAAGAGAGGTCAACAGGTTTCTACCCTGCTCTTAGTTCCTTTAATGTGGCATTTGCCAACACTGTGATCATTTATGGAAGAATTATTCTTGTTCCTTTTTCTAAAATAAATTTTGCTTCTCTCCCCACTTTAACTACATATATTAACACATACAGATAAAAAAATCTAAGAAAAATATGATTATTAGTTAATTAAATAACTATAATTTATTATAGTATAATTATTATAACTATTAATTATTAAGAAACTTCTTTTCATGTATATATTAATGCACATATATTTTAGTTAAATATGGTAAAAAAGATATATAATAATTATAATCAATTATAAAACAAAATATAACTAAATGGAGTAACAATTTTTTTACAATAGTTATTTATTAACTTATTACTAAATTTTTTTATATATGCATAACTAATTATGCATATACAGGAAAATTAAACTTTGAAAACATTCATATTTTTATCAATGAATAAATAAATATATAAGGCAAATCAGTCCAAATAGTGCATGTGTATTTGGGCTAATGTTCGGGACTGGCAAGATTAAACTGTAGTAGATATGCATAATTGACTCAATAATTGCTTTAAAAAGTGCATCCAATACAGAAGTTTCTTTAAATTTGATAAAGTTTAAAGCAAATCACTTCCACAACGTTTCCCTATGATTTCCCAATGATATAAATTTTGGCCTATATTTACAGAAAATATTTCCATCTGATTAAATTTTATACTTCAGATTTTATGAGGGATTGCTAATTTTGAAGAAAAGTTTGTTTTCTATTCATACATATTTCTTATACAGACACTTGAATTGCAAACAAAAATTTCTTGAAATATTAGGTATAAAATAATTACTCAGATAAATGTGCAAATGCTGTTTTTAACAATCTTGCCACAAATTCCTGAATGTACACAATGTTTGGTACACCTGCAGCCTGTTCAGTGGGATTTAATGGCAGCGTAATCTTGCCGCTTTCAACAATGCTGAACATGTAGGCCAGAATGGTGGCTTGCATAGTTAGCCCTGTAAAAACAAACATTAATATTTTCATTAAATTCACTAAAGCTGCACATATAAAAATATCAAATTAAACTAGCTATTATTTGATGTAAACAAGGTCTTTCAAAAACAAGATTCATTATTTTAACAGTGGTTAGAATGAAACTTAATTTTTAAATGGGGTAATAACTGTTATTCAACAATGATTTAATGGGGGAAAAAAACAAACAGATTTTCTTCCTTTAATAAGTACCATAAAAAATTTATTTTATTTTATTTTCCTTTGTGAAAGGATGTAATCCTCAACATGCAATTTTTAATGAACTCAAGTATTAATAAAATGAAAAACTTTACTTATAAATTTTACTAGCTTGCTTCATATACAAACCAAAAAATATATAATTCTGGAAATAATAATAAAAGTAGGAAAAATTTAGTCTTAAATAAATTCTGAATTTCCCTAAATTTTAATGGCCCCATATGATTCCCAGATTACCGTAAATCAGCAGATAAATTCAACAATGTGATTACAAAATATATTTTCCCCCTGAGTTTATAAACAAACTTGTTTTAAAATAAAGATTTTAGAAAGTGTAGCAATTCAAAGCATCAAATAACGTATTTACAGATAGTTCAAATAATAAATCTCAACAAAGTGTCAACCTGTCTCAGCAAGCAAACAAAAATAAGTATTGATAATATTTTCTAAAATAACCACTTCCATAAAAGACAAAACCTTTCTGAAACAAAGATAATCATCTTATGGAGGTTTAACTGCATTCAATAATGCTCTATTATTATATCATGAAGAGCATGTATGCATGTTCCTCACATTGCAGAAAAAGGACAGCCACCAAATTTTGGACACACAGTCTTCTTCACCTGAACATGTATACCTCAAATTCTGAAAATTTGATTTTTTTTATTCGTTTTATTTTATATTTTGCATGAATTTAATAAGCTTTTGATTAAAACTCATTGTCTTGAAAGAAATGCACCACTACTTGGCAAAGCGTATAACATTTATATCCACATTTGATCAGAAAACTCAGCAATATAAAAGAAATGCTGCCACTTGGCAAAACACAATACAGATTTAAACAACAAAGTTCGCAAATGAAAAGAGATGAGTTGCCACTGTCCGAAATCCCTACCCAGCAAATCATAACATACTTTTCTGTTATTAATAAAAAAAAAACTATGCAATTTTAGAACAATAAACACAGAGCTTCATTTCTATTACTATTAATTAAAGCTGGATCCATAAACTACATTAGCTGGATTCATCAAAATTATTACACATTTTGTTTTTTATTACAACTATTTAAGGTGGCTGTTGCATTAAAAATTATTTTATTATTTAAACTTATCATTCCATGTCTTTAAAAGATGATAAAAAGTATCTGCAATGAATAAGAAAAGCTTTCATTCTATTCACAAAATACTGGCTTCAATTTCTGAAGTTTTCAGTTTCTTACCATTTTATGCAGAACATACCTCGCATTGCTTTATGAATATCTGTTTATAGCATTATTCTAAAAATTTTACACAAACATGAGAAATTAAATTTTCTGCAAGACATAGAACGTACTAAAATTCCTTTAAACTATTTTTTTGAAGAAGCTGGTACATTAACAATATTTCAGCCTGTGTATTAATATGGTAATAATTTGGAGTCTGTAGCAGAAAATCCTGATTTTCAGTATTTTGTAATCTGATGGCATATGAAACAAATGGCACACCACTATTCAGAATTTGATATCATTATTAATCCAGTTGTACCAAATATTGGGAAGTTTCTCAAGATAAAAAATACAAGCACATAATATTACTTAATATACACAACAGCTATGAAGAAGAGAAATGCTTTCTCATCCTTAGAAGATATGGGCTAAATAAACAAATAAAAAAAGGTTGCAACATTATTAACTAAACATGAAACATCACGATAAGCAATAAAAAAACTAAAATACCTGCTGTATGTGATGTATCGGTGACAACTGAAAAAAGATGCTGCAAAATGTCAGTATAGTATGTTTGGTAGAAACTCTGAGCAGCTGCTTCTTCCTGGCTAATATTTTGCAACAACTGATACAAAATCTGCAGACCTGCAAATAAGAGGAAAGATGTTTTAATTATTAGTTATTTAATTTTATAAATTGCAATTTTTATTGATACATTTACATACATCAAGAATTTCTTATAATTTAGGAGGGATCAATTTAGTTACAATAAATCACATCCAGAGGGTCCTCTGCCTCATCAAATAATAACCTAACACACAGAGTACAACAAATATCTTGTTACAAAATATATCGTTACACTGTAGAAAAATTTCATTTTATTTATTTTCATGAAATAAATAAACATTAAATGATAGATTACCTGAACTTCAAACAGCAAATATGTTCTTACTACTGGAGACATTTCAATTAATTTTTAATTTTATAGAATTTAGTGATGGAGGGGGAAAAAATCATAATAGTAATGGAATCTAAAAATTCTTAATAAACTATTAAAGACTATTAACTGTTGAACAATTCAATATATTTAGCGTACAGGCATAAACAAACATAGCTTTAAGCAATATGATGAATTGCATAAAGCTATGTTTTCAAAATGAATTCAATTTTTAACTTTGTAAAAGCAAACAATCTGGGAGATTTTTCAAATTTTTTTAAAAGGTAAAGTGATTTTTTTTACAGAAAAATAATCACACAAGGAGAAACATTGATCATTAAAAAACAGAAAATTAGGCCATTTAATTTTAACATACTCACACTAATCTTTTGGCTTCCACTAAAAAAAATGTTCAAAGACTACTTTGTGATATTTATTGTTTCAAAATCAAGACATTCAAAAAGAGGGAAATGAAAATATTTATTTTGATGTTTTTTCCTAAAAAAAATTTCAATACACAGTGGAATTGATTTAATCTGCACACAGTGGGAAAAAAAGGTAATTAATTTTGCAGGTTATAGGTCACATCTTTCTGACTTATGTTTACATTTTTACATCCTAATTTTTAGACTACAAGTGAATTATTTACACATATGTAATACATACATTAATGTTATGGAAGAATTCATTTGCTTGACCATGGGAATGAACGGATTAAAAGGACCGATATGCAAAGTTAAAAAAAGGGGGGAAGAGACAGAGAGAGGAGGAGGAGAAGAAAAAGCACATATTCATTTATGCATGCAGCTATGCTGATACAGTTTACAACCAAAATGAAAGTAATTCATGTGCAAAGGAAAAACATAATAAAGAGAAAGGGATTAAAAACAGGCAAATTATTTGAAGAACAAAAGAAATCTTTCATAAAAATGCATTTAACATATACGAAAGTGCATATTTTCCAGAAAAACTGTTTTTTTAAATAATTTTTATGCTTTCAAATTAAAACAAAAATTAATATATACATATTTTTTTAAATACGCCACAGTGAAGGTTTTCAGTAAAATTAATCGCTAAACATTATGTTCCAAATATATGATTGTTAGTAATTATGAAAAATATCAGAATTGAAATTTTGAAGTAGCTAAAAAAAAAATTCTGTATACTTTAAGCTTTCTTTCTTGGCTGTTTATATTTGACATCTAAGAAAATCTTAGCTAACGCTATTCTTAAAAATCTATTTCTACTTGCTCTGCACTGACTGAGAAACAAACAAGACATAACTGAGGCTTATGACACATTTGAAGTTTGAACTCAAGATCTAACTATTTACTATATAAATTCAAAATTAATTTTAAAAGGTAGCAGGATATGCACTTAAAAGAAGAGATTTATAAAAAACAATAGATATTTACGGCCCCAAACATGTGAGGAAGCACAAATACATGTGCAGAAAAAGCTAAATAAGTTCACTAATAAAATAAATGCACTTATTTAAACAAAATGTTATGAGTACTTTTGTTAAATTCATTTGCACGTGTCTAACAAAAACTGCTGATAAATTTCCCACCTTATAGAATTTTCTGAAATACACTCTATAATTAAAAAAAAAAAAATCGACGCACCAAGGAGTTGTCTAATGGAGACAAAAATTTGTGAACAGGAAGATTATGTACAGAATAGAAAATGATCAAAAGTTCAGAGCAAGTGAATGATTTATTTCAGAGTTACATAGTCACAAAGTAATGAGCTCAGTAAAGTATTGACCCACCTCTAGCCTAGATGCAAGTTGCCACATGGCATGGCATAGACTGATAAAGCTCCCGGATGGTCTCCAGTGGTATTTCTTGCCAAATTTGCTCCAATTGTCGAACTAGGTCATCAACGTTCCCTGGTAGATGTAGTTGCCTTCCCATCATATCAGAGACATGCTCGATGGGAGAGAGATCTGTCTGACCAAAGAAGTGTTTGACAAGCTGTAAGACAGCTCATAGCAACACGTGTCGTATGTGGTCTGGCATTATCTTGCTGAAAAATAAGGCCAGGATACGGCAAAAGGAATGGTAGCAAAATAGGTCTCAGAATGTTGTCAACGTACCGCTGTGCTGTAAATGTGCCTCTATTAATGACCAAAGGGGTTCGGCTATCAAGGGAAATGGCATTCCAGACTATAACTCTTGGTTGGGGGCCTGTGTGGCATGCAATATTGAAAGCAGGACTAGGGACACTGCTCTGGGGATCTCCACATCCATCTTTGATGATTGTCACGGTGCAATTGGAACGGGGATTCGTCTCTAAAGACTATACGTTCCCAGTCAGCATCATTCCAACCCGATCAAGGTAAGCACCCCTGTAATCTGGCTCGACAGTGTGCAGGCGTGAGTGGCAGGTGGCGCGATGGTCAGTATGGACGTAGATTTCGCTCTATCAGCCCTTTATGAATTGTCATGGTAGACACTCGTGTGTGGGTCGTACGTTTGATGGTTGATAGCAATGAATTAGGCGCTGTGACAGCTGATCTGACAATCACTCTGTCATCCCAATCTGTTGTGGCCTTAGGTTGACTGCTACTATTGTGACACTGAAATCTGCCATTGTCCACTCATTCTTGGCAGCATCTTCTAACCGCTGCATGCTTTGACTCATATGACGAGCGATTCTCCGATTTGCCCAACCTGCCTCTTTGAATCCAATGATATAACCGCTTTCAAACTCTGACAGATGCTCATAATCAGCTTAAATCCTTTGGCAAGGCATTTTTTCAGTCGATGAAAGGTATCCTAAATCACAATACAACGGAAATTTTTAACAACAGTTCAAGAACAGCTTCTTATATACCTCCGCTGGATGCGTAGTTCTGATGCACTGGAGATCATACTATTTACTCATTGGAGATCAAATTTTAATCGTTTGCATATTTGGTCAAAACATTTATGCATACGAAATTTCAAAGCAATCGGATGATTCCTTCTTGGTGCATTGATTTTTTTGTTATAGAGTGTAGTTTCATTTGTATACATCCAAATATATACAGATTACATACATTCATAATTTATCTCTGTATATTTACTCCTGAAAAGTCGTTCTGATGATTTTATAATGAAATTATTACACATGTTAAAAGAACTGTCATGATATTTGCGAATTCCAGAAGTTAAAACTTATATAATTAATCCTAAAATCATTATAATGTTTTCTGGAAAAACTGGTATGTTTCATTACAATCACCAATTTCGAGAACTCCCAACAAAATTCCAAACAGGAAAGAATTTTGTCAAACGATTTTTTGCATTTGAAAGATGTAGGCTTGCTTTAGAACACTCTATTGTGAAATTTGTATAAAAATATTGTTATCACTAAGCGCAAGGTGTCTGAAATGAAACTATTGTTATCACTAAGCGCAAGGTGTCTGAAATGAAACTACCACGATACCAAATTAGAACCCTCATTTACTTCAAGTTCTGTTGCAAAAAGTCAGCTACAGAATGTCACCAAATCATGTGTATAACTTTAGGCACTAATGTCATATCATACGACACTGTGAAGATTTGGTACCTCTGGCTGGCCTACTGATGTTGATAGGCATGCCTGTGAGAACTTGTGGAAGAAGATTAGTATGCAACCATTCAAGAGTTTGGTAAGGAAATAGATGTTAATGTCATGTTCATTAGTCGCACTATGCATCACATAAAGTTGACATACAAGTTCAATTGCTGGATGCCGAATCAGCCGACTCAAGCAAGGACAAACATGTTCGAGCTTGCACTAATCTGCGCTATAAACGCAAGGACAAAATTCTGGACTGGATAGTCACTTGTGATGAAAAGTGGATTTACTTCAACACCACATGATAAAAAGTGGGTTGGTATGCACCTGGTCAGCCCACTGACAAAGTCGCAAAGCACAACTGGAACTAACAAAAAAAAAAAAAAAAAAAAAAAATCATGCTTTGTATCTTGTGGGATTGCAATTATTATCCATAAAGAGTATCTGGAAGAAAGTAAAACCCTAGATGGTAAGCTGCACAGCGAGATGCTAGTCCATGTTAATGCTACTATCTATGAAAAACGTTGAACTGAGTTCTGCCAAAAAAAGGTAATGTTCCATTAAGATTATGCAAGACAACATGTATCTGCAAACATCAACTGGACTATGTATGGACTCGAATGGGATCTTTTCGGCCACCTTCCTTTCTGCACAGGACGTCCGAAATGAGGTTAATCTGTGTTTGGACTCGTGGCCACGAAGTTTCTGGGTTGAACGCTTTGAAAAACTATTAAAATGTTGGCAGAAAATCATAGATTTGGGTGGTGATTATAAACTGCATTAAAGGTACTGCTTTCATGTTTCTTCTAACTTTATTAAGAATGTTTTTTGGGGGGTCTCGCAGAAAAAAATGCAGAAAACTTTCATTACAAGCAGATACAATAAAAGGACGAAATCAAATCATAACCTGAATAATACACTCTTTTATGGATGTTGCAGATAACACACCAACTCTTTTATGGATATGACAAATCACCACACAGTTCAATTTTGTTGCCTTTATGAAAATTGAAAAATTTGTAAAAAATTAATTTTACATGTAAGAATATAAAAAAATAGAAAAACTTTTGTCAAAATTATGTAAAATACGTAACAATTGGCAGTTATCTGAATTATTAATTAGTATTACAATTCAAACTGCTCAGAAATGAATTTTTCCTTTAAGATATCTTTAAGACGATTTCCTACATAAAATAAAAAGTAATTGTGTATTTTATATGAAAACCTGCACTGCAGCATGTTCAATAAAGAATGGACAAAATTTGATTTTAATTTTATTTAGAGTTCATATGATGTTTATTTTTAACTTTAAATTTCCACTACTTTCATCCCTTCAAAATTACATTCATTTCAGTTTTGTGAAAAATATTAAATACTGCTAAGCAAAATTATTCAAAATAAATAACTTAATTGTTTGTTTACTCAGGGAAGATGCAAATGGAATTTAAAACTATGAAAAATTAATATTAAAATATGGTATTACCTATATGTAATTGATTTGGTACTATTAGTAATGTTTATTATCTTAATGCAAAGCTTATTAATTAATCTATATGTAAGCATAAGGACATGACCATATCCAGTGAAATTTCTCAAATGTATATAAATAATGGAAATGCAAACATTTAGAGGCAGGGAGAATATTTAAATTACTTAAATTTTAGAGTTAAGAATTACATGATACAATTTTATCTAAATAAAAAAGAAACAGACGTACCAGTATCAGCAACATTCCTCATAGTATGTTTGAAAGCCCATACAATAGAATCCAAAACCAGCTTGAACTGTGCAGCAGGTATGTTTAACAAAGCTGAAACAGAAATAATGATCTAGAAATTTACTACTGAAAATTATTTAAAGCAGTTTAAATTTGTTTAATGTATCATCACAGCTGCCAGCTTCAGAAAATATAAAAAACAAAGAGGTTTTCCCACCAAGCACTGACACATCTTCAAAACTATTTCAGATTGAAAAACCTGACTTTATTTATAAAGTCTGATTCGTTATTCTAAATTTTATTATATACTTTTGGACAGCTTCGTTTAATTCTGTACTTTCTTTAAAAATAAAATGCAGGTCTAAATTCAAATAAAAACAACATATTTTCGATATTTAAAATCCTTAAATGGTGCATTAATTGATAACTTTATTAGTAATGTACAATTTAAGTATTTAAATCACAATTAAATATCAAGATTTACATACGAAATATTAAGGCTTACAATATTTTACAAATCTCTCAAACAGAAATAAAAAAAATTTCATTGAAAATCATACTGGGAGGCACAAAATTTAAAACCAGACAGGGGGAATTTTTTTTTAAATCATGTCATATTTTTTTTAATACTTCCTTCAACATTCAATGATCAATAGTTCCTCTAAAACTAGAATTAAATACAAAATTGGACTAAATTAAAAAAACGATAGATTTGAAGATTGATCAGCAGCCCTGCAGATGAGAAAATAAAGCAGGGCCTGGTCTTACTGGGATGGCCGGCAACCCTCAATCATTTTTCTTTTAAAAGCTGCAGGCACGGCATTGGAGAAAAGTAGCTTATATAAAACTCTGAACTGTCCAAAGGAAATGGAATCATTTCTCAGAAAAACAAAACAATTACATTAATGTGAAGATTTTAAATTTTGACAAAATTTATGTATTTCAGCGTATTATAACACAACAAAATGCAACTAGTACAGAGTTTTAATCCAAGACTTTCCAAACGTGATTTTGCATTAACACACTACATGCGATGTTCACTTTTTATTTTGTCTGTTGCCATTGGATAAAATGTAAAATATTTATCTTTCAAATTCAATCTGTTCTGTCTGTAACTGATTAACAAACTATTTGATTGCAATAGATGCAGTTCTTAAGATTATTATTATTATTATTATTATTACTAACATTTTCAAGCCAGTCTAAAGGTATATTCATCTACTGGATTGACCGTTAAGTTTCTGCAAAATTAAACAAGAAATGAACAAACATCAGTCAATCAATAATGTATTTTCTACTAGGCTTAACAACTTCCTCCCAACATTCAACTAGCTGTTCAATGCCTCGATAGTGGAAATAACAGTTTTTGAAGAGCTTAAACCAATTTTGAGCCATCCTACGATACAGAGCAGCTTCTGTGGTTTTGGTAGCTTGATGAAGTGCAAAAAGCAGAAGCTTATCGAAAATGCTTTTTCTTGTCACTTCATTTTAATGACATGGGGGGGGGATATATCAGCTTAAAAAAACTACACACACTGTTTTTGGAAGCACACTATTCTCTATCAAATAACATAAAGCGCATTGCCAAAACAAAAATGTTCTTCACATAAAATTTTCATTTAAAAAATCACCAGGACTTAAAATGCAATCTCTACTGATAAATCATATTAAACTTTTAAACAGCCCCTTTTCATCAATCATTAAATTCTTAACTTTTTGATATTCTTTTTTCCTTTAAATGAGTATATTGTATAAATCTGTTAGTTACAATGATATCTATTAAATGGTAATGCTGCTCTGAATTCTAAATGTACTGCTCTGCTTTGAATCACTGTCACAGGTCAGCACTAGACTAAAGTGCTATAAAATACTTTACATAGAGACCACAACTGTTTTGTCAAAATTAAATTGTGGCTTAAGATAATGAATATTTTTACAGTAATTTATTGACTGTTTATACAAAATTCACAAAAGTAAAAAAATTGTAATCAGTGTCTTAATTTGAAACTATCAGCGATTAATCTTGTTCTTCAAGCTTGTCACTATCAGTATCATTTATGCCTCTCAGACGATGCAAGATAAGCTGTGTCACATTTCACTTAAATTAAATTCACTTAAACTGAAAATGGACATGCTTATGAAACTTTCAGCTAGTATTTCTACTAATTTTCATTATAATGTTTACCACATGCCATCTCATTCACAGAGTAATTACAAATGAAAAATACTTTTTTCTTGCAAGAAGGGCTATTAATTTCGTTTTGGCATTTTGCGTTGGTTCACTATAAATGCCGGTTCACTTTTCAAATTGTTGTCACCAAATATTAGATCCCTGTGTTTATATTTAAAGAAATTAAATAATGAAGAATCTGAATAAATGTGTGTATGTTTCTCGCATTGTGATAAAACAACGGTACCTAGAGGCATCAAATTTTGAATAGCGTAACTCTCCACCGAATATGGGGATCTGGAAGACCTAATTTGGAATTTGTTTTATTTTCGATTTCATATTTTGTAACACTTTAACGAATTTTTGATTAACAAACTCGAGGATTTCAAAGCGAGCAATGGCTACGTTGTCCGGGGGGGACATTTTTATCTCCTGCAAGGAAATTCTAAAGATATGCTCATTTTAAAATTATTTTGTGATATTGCTCTTAAACTGAATTTTATGGTTTAAGTGAAAAGAACATGATATTTAATAAATAAAAGTAACACACAAAACGTTAAAAAAAAAGCCCTTTCAGACGTAATTTAAAATCTGAAACCTTTCAGACAACTTGGCAATTTAAACTGCACAGTTATTTGATCCATTTTAGGCAAGCATCCACTCTAAAATAAGCTTTAATCCATCATTTTACCCTTTCATCCGAAATTTTTGATATCACAGTTTTCTGTGTATGTGTATGTTTACTCTGATATATTTTAAATGTATATTTAACATACTTCAATAAAATTTGAAATATATTTTCCTCACATACATTGTTTCAGCAATGAGGTGTAGTTTCTATGTGCATATAGTTTACACAAGCACACACACAAAATAATTTTTCTAATCTCAAATAAAGGTAAGCAACTAATTCTGTAACATTCATGCAAGTCGTTTCTACTTCTTCAGGTCCTTCTACTGTTACTCTCATATGCCATTAACTCTCAGCGTAAGATCTCGAGACTCAAAACTTTGTATATTTTTTATTGTATGGATTCCTGAAGTCACAGATATGCAGAAATCATTCAACATAACCAGCAAGTTTAAAATGCATTTGTTTAGTGAAATTAAGGGGGAAAATGTTTTTAAATATTGTTTCTTCTGTCTACACAACTTGACTTGGCTTTATTTTGCATTTTTATGAAGGGTACACTATAATTTTATGAAGGGTACTATGGTAGACATAATTGTTATTAACAACTATGAATTTATACATTTTTATGCTAACTGCACATTGCAAATTCAATGAAAATACTAGTTTGGGGGATGTACGTTGACTTCATATACTAATGAATTCATTTCAATTTATTCTATACTATAGAGTGAATTCATATGAATTACTAGAAAGTTTATATTGAATTTAAGGGAAGAGAAAATTCATTTCACATTACTATATTCTTCCATTAATTCTTTTTACCATTTAATATTCTTAATTATTTTACTTTCTATAGCTACTAACAACAATAACAGAGTTGTAAAATAAATATTACATAGTTCAAAAAGCAATAAAAAAGGCTGAAATTTTAGTCTAATATGTATTTTTCTATGAATAAAAAACTTAACTTACCAGGAAAACAATGTGTGACTGCAGCTTGTAACAAAAGAAAGAAATTTGTTCGATGTTCGGGAAATTCCTCAAAATCCTAAAAGAATAAATAATTCCAATTGTGAAAAATTATGCTAATATATTATAACTCACACACACTTAAAAAAAAAAAAAACCAACAAATCCCTTTTTTATTTCGATGATTCAATAAATTTCCTTGAAAACAATGGAAACTTGTGAAAGAACAACAAAAGCATTTAAAATATTGAAGTATGCCAGAAAAATAACCTACTGCTAAACAGTATTACTACTACTGAATCACTCAGAACAGATTTTAGAAAACAGCCATCACTGATCTACTTTTTGGAGGAATCTCCAAAATAAAAAAGAAAAGTAAATACATACCTTGTTTATCATATCCAAGGTGCATTCAAAAACAGCGTCAAATATTTTGGGGATTTCTGGAGTTATATGAGACTGAAAAACAAAAATAAAAATAAGTTTTATGTACAAATCTATTAGATATACAGGGTGTTTATAAAGTCCCGGACCCATTTTGATGTTTAATAACTCATAAAATAATAAAGATAGATTAAAACTAATAACATAAATGGTTAGATAGACTCAAAAAGTTTCATAAGCCTTGTCAATGAACTCCAACGTGTGCCCCCTTCGTCGCACGGAGAATATCAAGTTGATATTCAATTTCATGCCAGGTACCGGCAAGCATGTCGGCATCCACAGAGGCTATTGCGGTTGTAATTCTGGCTTTTAGGTCATCAATATTCAACACTCTCCTCCTGTAAACATTGTCCTTTACAAATCCCCAAAGGAAAAAGTCCGGTGGCGTTATATCAGGTGATCTGTTTGGCCAAGGAATTGGACCTCCTCGCCCAATCCATCTTCCTATAAAATGGTCATTCAAAGAACTATGAACGATGGTACCCCAATGAGGTGGTGCACCATCTTGTTGCAAAAAGACATGTGGCTGAAGCTCTTCTAGTTGCGGAAATACGAAGTTTTCCAACATGTCTAAGTATATGACTGATGAGACTGTCTTTTCTGTAAAAAAGAAAGGCCCAATGGACTCGGTTGTGCATTAGTTCACACCACACATTAACCTTTGGGGAATCCCTTTGTGCCTCACGGTATAGTTGCCAAAAACAAAAGAGAGAAAAATGCAATTAATAAACAGATGATATTTAGAAAAGTAGAGATATTTAGAGTGGAAAATGAAATTATCTGAAATTAACCACATGCGCAGACAATATTTACAAAAGTAAAGATATTCAAACCTGAAAAGGAAAATATATAAGTTATTCCATCAATAAATGCCATAAGTTTGTTTTATCTTATTTTATGAGTTATTAAACATCAAAATGGGTCCGGGACTTTATAAACACCCTGTATTATTTAAAGACACAATAATAAAAACATATTTTGCCAATTTCTAACATTTAGCTAAATTTTTTGGATAATCTGTTAACTTCTGACACAGTTTGACTCAGCATACCTAACTGTAAATAAGTCATATTAGTTGAACCATAAATAAAAATTAAGATGCTGAAATGAATATTAGCCATTTTAGCTATTTACAAGACAAGAGACACTTTCTACACATCGAAAGTTTTAATACTAAAACATTGATTTGCGATTTTTTTTTTTTTTTTTAAATTTAGAATGGGATTTCTGCAATAGCAATGTCTGAAATAACTAAATGACAAAAGCTGTTCAATGGCTGATGAATAATAAGTATGCTTATATAAAACTTTTTACGATTCACATTTCAAATTTGGATCCCATGATCCTCAACATTCTCCCCCTGCCTCCAAGTCTATAAATATTTGAGTTGGAGGAAGAGAGAAATACAGTAACAATCAAGTGCTTTGAATGTTGATTCATACTTAGGACAAAACAGCAATAGTCAAATGTTAGTACTCGTATACTAACCAATATATACTGATACATTGCCAAAATTATCACCCATTACCCTCATTAATGTGAGTATTTAGCAACCCAAGAAGCATTTCTGAATTCTTTTAGAAAGGCTTTCATAGTCTTTTCTTGTTAATGCTCCCCTCCCTTTTTTTTTTAAATTTATTTTTGGCTTTCTTTATTTCAGCTTCTGGTAATCAGAGTATATATATTTTCTGTGATTTATTCTTTTACTCTACATTATTATTATTACTTGGTTAATCCTTTCCCTGCAGAAAATTCTTGTGACATATGTTCATTCCATTCTAATTTTTACTGCATTTTGCATCATGAATATATTACATTAGTTCAGAAACAAGCAAATGATCCTCGACTTCCGGCTTTCAAAAACCTGTTTCATCGGCCTTTAAACTTTTAAAGTACATTTCATTGCCTAGTTGCACCAACTGCTGTTGTTGATACATACATACCAAACCACCTTATTGAAATAGCTTTAAAATACTGAAATTAGTTTGTCAAGTTTATTACTAGCACAGAAATACAGAATCCAATTCAGAAAAATAAAAGTTGAATGTCTGCTTGTTTTAGTTGATTATGGCAAAATTCGCAGCGGCTTAAGAGGATGGATGATTTTTCAAGGAAAGTGATATTTTTACTACGCATTAAAAAAAAAACTGATGTGTACACTACTTGACTTTCTTGTAAGAAATATAAAATTATATGCATTTTGCATTTCATTTGAACTGATTGGATTAAATCTACTATATCGATAGCGCATAAACCACAACAGAATGAATGCACTTTTTAAAATTCACTATATTTGTTTACCACAGCGACACTCTAGTGCTAGCTTCACTTAACAGCATTCCATCTCATTCATTTTATAACTCATCAGAATGCACACAAATTATGTACATCATCTGGAGAATTACCTAATTGTTGCCACATGTTCTATTCAAATACTATAATAAATCTAAAATAACGTGTAAAAGAAATTAAAGAAAGAAACAAGGGGGAAAAAAAGAAAGAAAAGAAAAGAAAGAGTTTTTCACAGACGATTCAGTATTTCTCATTCAATTAATTCAGTTTTCCCTTCGCAACAAGGCAAAAAATACATAAAAACTCGAAATATCTATATTAAAAATTATGAAGTAAATCTTACTTAAATTACATTCATTTCCTCAAATAAATTCCAGAATGGATTAAGCATGATTTAATTTGCAATAATAAAAGAAGGCATTAATCTTTGTTGTTGCAAAGCTTAATTTCTCTAGATTATCAACAAATCCAAAATATAACAAACAAATATGCCTGCCATGAGGAAAATGACTAGGCTTAGCCACACTTAAATAACTTTTAAATTGTTGATAATCCTACAAATCTTGCATGCAAATTTACTAAAGGCATAAAAACCTTAACTGGAAAATAAGAACAACATAATCCAATCATTTTTAAAGCAAAAAATGCACAATTTACGAACATATAAGAATAAAAAACAGAGCTCACTGAGCCGAGTAACACAGTAGATATATAAGGATATAAATTTAGGGGATAAAATCACTAAGCAGGTGATTGCAACCAAAATAGGAGGTGCACATCTACATGTTATGACAATTCTATATAAAAAATTTCAATGTTCTGAGGCCACTTGTTTTTGAGTTATGCGAGATACATACATACGTACATAAGCACAGACGCCACGAAAAAATCTCTTCAGAATCCATTTTAAATCAGTTTTATAATTTTTTGGGGAAAAAAAGAGTCCTTTATTCTGTTCTTGCATATGAATGTCACTCAAAACATCATTAAATTGCATTCGATAGCGGTCAAAATAGATGTTTTCGTTGAAATATGATACCAGGATTTTTTTGCGATTATAATACTTCTTTTTTACTTCATACAAGGAAGTAAAAAGAAAAGGGCCATGCAATAGTAACGATCTGAAGTTAATACATTATTTAAGAATATATTTCTATCATTTAAAAGTCTCTTTGTTCTCTCCCGATTTTTGAGCCTCGTAGGTTGGCAAATATGAATTAGCCATGCTGTTATCTTTTTATTTCCTTTTATCTTTTTGTATCTATTTTTATTTTGTTCATTAAGTGTGCTGGAATTTTCAATTGGTCCAGGATTAAATTTCCGTTAGCCGTTTTCTATCCGTTGGAGATTATTTTCTACCATTTTATTGGAATTCTACATTAGTATGAGATTTATTGTATTACATATTGTTTGCCGTAAATATGCAGTCAGCCCAATTGATTGAATACTACTCATAAATGATCAGATATAATTGCTCAATGATTAAAATTTTGTCATTATGAAGTAACATGAAAAAAATTCAAAACATTTTTCACCTTATGATTAATACAATATTATGTTCCCAATAAGTAAAGTATAATTTCATATAGTTTGAATGATTCAATAAGATCTTTTCTCTACACCCAAAGCCACCAAAAAATTCTGTCACTAAAAGATAAGTAAAAATTCTAGAATCATCAGTATCCCAGACATGCAAGCCCATAAAATTCATTATGACAAAGGCTCAAAATTGCCGTAGTTGGTAAGTGCCCAAAGCACCATATAGGTGACAGTAAAACTTTGCTTAGTTCTGCCCAAAATTTTGAAGGAGAGCACCCCCAGGGGTACAAATACAATGGTATACCACCCTTCTTCTCCTATTACAAACATTTCAAGAAGGTTTTGGCTCGCTGCATATTTACTGTGCTGCGCACAGACACTATACATTTACAAACATCCATGCCTTCTCCAGGATTAGAAGCCCGGCCCTTCGGTATGGCAATCAGCATTGCTAACTATTATCCCGGTTGGGTTTACCTAATCTGAAACTTCACAAGTGTTTTTGTTTAATGTGAATTAATTATTTTACAGTCTTTGTAGAGTCTATGCCATTGATGTTCAAGGATGTTCTATATTCTGTCATCATGATGTTTATATAATAAAATTCTCTTTCAACAGTTTACCAGTTTACAGTAGCAAACTGAAGCAGATTTAACTGATTTTGTCAACAGTAGGCATTTTCTTTTACTTTAATTACTTTATCCCAAAACTTTATAATATCAGTACCCCCCCCCCATTCCTTCGCAAAATAAGACTTTTTGATAGTTTCTAACTTCTTGGTCTAAATGAAATTTTTTTATCTTCTGAAATCCAAAAAAACACTTTAACATAATAAAAGTAGCTGTTTCACAATTTACTTCATATGCATACCCATGTTTCTGAAGCACAGAATGAAAATGCAACCAAATAGAAAATTAGAAGTTGCATGAAAAATTTTGAAAGCATACAGTAAGAGCAACAAAATGAAAATTTCCGTAAACGGCAAACAATATGTAATACAATAAATCTCATACTAATGTAGAATTCCAATAAAATGATAGAAAATAATCTCCAACAGATAGGAAACGGCTAACGGAAATTTAATCCTGGACCAATTCAAAATTCCAGCACACTTAATGAACAAAATAAAAATAGATACAAAAAGATAAAAGGAAATAAAAAGATAACAGCATGGCTAATTCATATTTGCCAACCTACGAGGCTCAAAAATCGGGAGAGAACAAAGAAACTTTTAAATGATAGAAATATATTCTTAAATAATGTATTAACTTCAGATCGTTACTATTTAATGTCTGAAAGTTCAGTTACTAATTCTTAAATGCAAACAGTACATTCTGCATTAATAACTTTTCGATCTTTTGTTTCCATAGAAAAAATTAACTTGAATTAAAAAAATTCATTTTTTTCAATAGAATTCATGTTATCCTTGTTTTTATGTATGAACATGTTTGCGAACATCAGCTCTTCCACGTGCGAAATCAAAAAATCGCAATGACCAACGACATACATCCCAAATGCACACATTTCCTTGAGGAAATATTATAAGGAAAGTCATTCTGAAAAGTACCTGAGTATTTTATCTTTTTCGCAGACATAACTAAAACGAAATATTGTAATTTCTTAAAGTATTTCTTGAAAGCGTGTACGTTCACACAGGTTAGAGACAAGATGAACGAAATAACCTCGATCTTGTTTTGTGCCAGATGGCATGCAGTGGCACTCGATACTCATTGGAGAAATGGAACATGACGTTTTTGGACACGTGCTGTCACTAACAAAGCAGAAGTGTGCCATAATTATCATTGATGAAACTACTTTGGTTTCCTATTGGGAATGCAAATAATGAAGTATTAAACCAAGCTATATAAAAATCGTGAGAAATTTTCAGAACAGGAGAAAGTCGGGAGAGATATATTGTAAATTGGGATGGCGGGAGAACGATCGGAAATGGGAGAGTTGGCAACTCTGCTAATTTATGTCATCAAGTTACATGTGCAATGTCTGTAACACTTACTGTCTTAAACTTACCTCCAGTCGATTCACAATTGTAGCCATTGTGGATAGAACTTCCGGCTCTCGGGCTGAAGGTACCGAACACCGCTGATAATCCAGCAACACTGCATCAAGCAGAGGTGGTATAAAATTATCCAACACCTATTTTTAAAATAAAATTCACATTAGCTATTTTCATAATTACACATATTTTTTTATAAAAAATAGACAAAATATTTGAAATCAATGTGTACTTAATGTAAGGAAGACTCACTTCATCAGGTAAGCAAAAGAATATAATTTTTGAATTTTTCATAACAAAAACCAGAAAGTTACATACCATCTGAGGATCAGTCGATCGGCTGACCCAACCTGATATCAGCTTCAGTGTCTCTTTTTTCACTGTTCTCATGCTTCGTATCAAAGGCTGTTTTGTGACACTTTCACCAACCACAGCAATAGCCGAACTTATGTTTTCACTCATGACTTTATACACATTCAGCATATCCAGGTAGATGCGACCAAGCTAAAAATAATTTCCATTATAATTAAGATTAAAATTTAATGCAACAAACACAATCCATTACACTGAAATATATTCAAACAAAATTCTAAAATATAAAAAGATTTTAAACACTTACCTCCCAAAATTAATAACAAAAATTCTATATTAAGATATTTTAAGTACATTACCTAACACTGGTTAATCAATAGAAAACACATAACATCTGCCTAATCTTTCTATCCTTTGTTACATTTTAAACACAGTAAATTGATTTAATTACAACAAAACAAATAATATCTGCTAGAAAATAAGTATCTTTATAGTGAGGTTTTAATATATGAAACTCTCTCTTATTTCATACTGTAAATCAGCCTATTCCACACAAATAGAGCATGGAATGAACAACTCGTATTCTGCTATTTTAGCCACCAATAAACTTCCAAGTATCTATCTAATGAGTAAAGAATGCATTTAAAATATTGAGAAGCATTAAAAATTGAACAGATATTTCTTAAATTATCTTATAAGTAAACAGCTTCACCTCTCTCCCTCCAAAAAACCCTTGCTTCCCAACACTTTTCATACTTCTTCTAAATGTGATTACAAAGTTAATTAGATGAGAAAGTCGAATGTAGCAATACCATTTTTTCCTAATTTAAGACGAGAGAAAACATTTTTGGAAGACTTGATATAATTAAAACTATTAAACATCTAATATAGTTTTTTGCAAAAAAAAAAAAAATCGAAGCACCAAGAACGACTTTTGCGATTTTGACAAAATTCGCTATGCAAAAACATCTTGATCGAACATTCAAATGATCAAAGTTTCAAGGCAAATGAACAGAACTTGCGATCTTGGCATGCATTTCTAGTGCACAATTCGCAAAGAATAAAACCAGTAACAGAGGCGGAAAATTCTTTTTTTGTTGCTGCCATTGTAATTCCGTAAAGAAGCAACTAAGGATGCTATTACAATGATATCAAAGACCTTACAGAAAAGTAAGCGGCTTCGAACGTGGTCGCATTGCAAGGTTGCGTGAAGCTGGGTGGTAATACCGAGCAATAGGGCACCACCTGCTGTGTACAGACACTGCTGCGGAAAGATGTTGGCAGCAATGGTTGCTACAAGGAAATTGCCGATGAAATGGAAGGATCTGGAAGGCCAAGGAGCACAAATGCGAGGCAAGATAGGATGATTGTTCGCCAGGCCCGAAGCGCCCCTATGGTATCATTGTCGACTATTCAACAAAGCCAAATCTATACACCCGTGATACCATCTACCATCTCACGGAGCTTGTCTGAGGCAGGGTTACACTCATAGAGGCCTTTAAGACGTTTGACTTCGACCCCACAACATTGGCGGAGTCGTCTGGAGTGGTGTCGCAACCCATCAGACTGGCATTGTACAGTATTCAGCAATAAATCCCGCTTCACTCTTGAAGCAGATGACCACCGTGTTTGTGTCTGAAAAGGATGGCCAGCGGTCTCAATCAGCCTTTGTTTTACAAAGGCATACAGCCATAACCCATGGTGTGGGAGGCTATTTCTTATGACAGCAGGTCATTTTTAGTCATCCTCCATACATCTTTAAAGCTCAATGATATGTTGATACCATCCTCCAACCGGTTGGATTACCCTTCATGGCACGTCATCCTGGGTCATTCCAACAAGATAATGCCAGGCCACATACCGCTCACATATCTCTGGTCTGTCTGTATGCGTTGATACTCTTCCTTGGCCAGCAATGTCACCAGACCTTTCACCAATCGAGTATGTCTGGGACATGGTAGGCTGTCAGATTCGGGCACCACAAAATATCGCAGATCTAGAGCGACAACTGATGAATGTCTGGCAGAATGTGTCACAGGATGGCATTAGGAACCTCTACCATTCCTTGCCTCGACGAATTCAAGCATGCATTGCCGTCAGGGGCGGTTCCGCCAACTATTAATTTGAACACTCAATGGGCGATTGTGAGCCATGAACAGGTACTATGACCTTGATTTTGTAATCATTTTATTATCTCTATATCAGCTATACACATATTCAATTTCATCAAAAATAACCACTTCCTTCATGGTGCTTCGATTTTTTTGCAAAAGAGTGTATACTACATTTTCCCCTCCGAAGTCAGATGAAATTAAATTCTATGGTATTCTACCATTAAAACCTAATTGACAGGGTTAAAGAATAAGTGTATTATATATTCAAAACAACTGAAACGGATATAAATATTGATTTAAATGTAGCAATGGCAGCTAAACACTAAAATTCAGTAATCTCTCTATATAAGCGAAATAGCACCGACTTTATTAGTGCTACATCATAACAGTATTATGCTTATCTATCTATCCATACACACATATAAGCGAAATAACACTGATTCATCACGAAATCCCTGAAACTATACACCCGATTGACTTGAAATTTTGCATAGTTACTCATTCCACGATGTAGAGACACACTTAGAAAGGATTTTACGTAAATCCTGTCCAAAATGGATTTTTGTTATACCATCACAGGCGAACGGTAAACATTATAACTGACATTATTATTTATTAATGCTACATTATAACAGCATTATACTTATCTACCTATATATATATATAAGCGAAATATCGAAACTATACACCCGATTGACATCAAATTTTGCATAGTTACTGTTACTCATTCCACGACGTAGAGGCACACTAAGAATGGATTTCACATAAATACTGTCCAGAATGGATTTTTGTTATACCATCACAGGCACTACCAACCACAGATGGACAGTATACATTATAACTGACATTATTTATTAATGCTGCATTATAACAGCATTATGCCTATCTATATGTGAAATACCACTAGCCCATCACGAGATCTCCGAAACTATACACCCGATTGACTTGAAATTTTGCATAGTTACTCAGTCCACGATGTAGATGTGCACTAAGAATGAATTTTATGTAAATCCTGTCCAAAATGGACTTTTGTTATACCATCACAGGCTGAACTAAGTAAAAACTTTTTTGTGTGTGCGTTTTGACTTTCACTGATTGGCACTATATTTCCCGACTTTAAATTAAAAAAATTTAAATTCATTATCAATTCGGAATTAGACATTTCGTCCATATAAGAAGTCTAGGTTCACATTCAAATAGATAGTGTGGCCAGGCAAACCGGGCGGGTGTTAGCTAGTAAATAATAAGTGTATCGAGAACTTTTAAAAAATCAATTGTTTTATATGCTAATAAAACAATAACATATTTTTTTTTCTTACTTTTAGCTGATTACTCACATTAAAATAAGAAAATTAAGGAACAGGTTTAATACATATTATAAGGAAATTAGAGCACTCAAAAAAGAAAATATCAACATTTGGCATACTCAAACTACTACAAATTAAAAAATAAAGCCAAATAAAAAAACTTGTGTTAATTTATACAACCTGAACGCACTACAGACCTCAAGCTTTATAATATACAATTCCCCTCTGAATACATTATCTGATAAATAATGAAAATTAATTAAGAGTTTATTATTATTTTATCAGCAAATGTACCCAAAAATTTAAGTAACTGGCTGTCATCATTATAACAGAATAAGATACTATTAAAATTTAACTAACATGCATAACATTTAACATGCATATAATATTATCCTCACAAAACTGAGGCTGAAATTTTGAAAAATACAGCACACTAAATCAAAGTTAGTATCTTGATGCTTTAGATTTCATTAAGAAACACAGATGGCAGCCCTAGTTTATACATTACTATGGCTGCCATCCGAGACCCAAGTAGTATATTAGGCTGCGTTCAGACAGCAACGTAAATGTCAAAGAGGTATAGTCACAAGGAATAAAATGTGGAAATTCTGTTCACACCTGCGACACAGCGTCTAAGGCGCACCCACTTACAGTAGCTAAATTTGCATATGCATGGATGTGTCTTTGGCTTTCCTGCTCTGTTTTTCCATTCAGGTTTTGTGCATTCACTGTGATTGGTCGAAGCTTATCCCAAGTCAGCATAAAAATGAAATCTTCGAACTTTATGTCAAGATCCCTAAACCGACGTAGCAGACTGGTTGCATGGCAACACAGCTTGGCTTAAATCACTTATACCCTTTATACTCTTGTTTGAATGCAGATTAAAAAGCTATTAATAGGCTGATAGTGCAATTCATTTAGAAACTTTAATGTTAAATTTCGTCAGTTAAAAAAAGGTATTTTTATGACAATATTCATGAAAATTAAGAATCTCCACGCCCAGGACCCCCAGACAGTCAAAATCATGCTCTGTCGATAGCAGAGCATACGTAGTGATTCAACTACTTTACTAAATAAGGACACTAAAAAAAGGACAATATGTTTTTACAACAGTGCACTAACTCACACATTTATTTTTTAGAACTTGATAACACAGACTTTTACAGACTCTATTTTACTAAGGTAAAGGCATCACCTCTCATTGGATTTATTTTTTAAGGATGACATGAAAATGCTCATCTACAATAAATGATTCAGAATATAGACATCTGAAGATAAGAATTAATGCAGCAATTGCAGACATTTAATCATATTACGCTTTAGCTTGAAAGTGGGTTAAGGGTTCAATCAATACTGTTTTGATAGGGATCATACTAATAATGGTGTACACATATAAGCATTTTAATGCTTCTCAGAATCAATATTAGCAATTAATTAAAAGGAATTAATAACTAACATTAATTGAATAAAATTGCAGAGTAAATGGCATAGCCTTTATTACTGCATAAATTAACTTCATACATCATCATTTTTTAAATACCCTGCATAATATATTTATCAATTCAATGATGAATCGATATTTTAGAAAAACAAACATTTTAAATCCTCAGTACTGAAATAAAAATAATGACAAAAAAAAATTTACCTGCAGTACATATGGATGTGCCAATGCTTTACAGGCCCTCACATTTGTTTTTAAAATGTTTCCAAGTTGTTTCACTGCATCAGGATCTTTCAGCACATCAACAGACTACAGAATTAAATAAATAATCAGTGAGAGCACAGAATAGTAATACAACAAATATGTAAATAAATAACCATCATTTAAAATTAACAAGCTCAATTTAATTGGCCTTAGGAAAAGAACATCTTATTCAGATAATCGGCCTGTATAACTGCACTTATGCTATGTTACTATGTATGAACAAAAATTTTAATTTTGATTGTATAAAAATTAATAAATTTACATTTTGATCGCTTTGCAGAATACTGTAGACAGCACATTTTACACTCATCAGTCACATGTCCTGATATTATCAAATATGGGGACTAAATCTCTATTAAAACATTACTGAAATTAAATTGGATCTCTTCCTCTAGTAGGACTCTAGTAGGATCAAAGAATAACACAATTCTTTCAAAACATACAAATCAAAAGACATTTAACTTTATTATAAGAACTGAAAATGCATATTAAGATTTAAAAAAAATTATTACCATACAATTAAATCTCACTTAATGACTGATTTGCACAATGAGCAAGACAATATATAGTTACTCCCTCAATGAGCAATGCTTAAAAGAATGAGTGATGAGTAATGTGATGTCACATGGAGGATACTGCCCTTCATCTCACCAATCTCTGTTTAGCATTCATTTAGCTAGCATCTTACTGTTGTTTGAGAAGTTGTATTCAGATGCATTATTGTGCTTGTAAGTTTTTTTCGCATACTTATACATTTATCCCCAAAGAAAATGGCATAAGTAAAATTACCACAGAAATCCAATGCCAAATCACTGAGAAGCAAAAACGAAGTTTGCGCAAGGACCAGCAACGATGCACATATATCAGGCTACACCTATGATTTACACTATTCTCAACAACAAGGACAAGATTAAAAAGACTGATGTTTTAAAATGTGTCACAAGAATTTCTAACATATTCTCGATATTTAAAGAACCCTTCTCAGATGGATTAACAAGAAGAAAATACAAAGCGACAGTATTACCAAAAACATAATTTGTGAAAAGGCTAAACTAATTTTTGGCAATCTCTTCAAGAAAATGCCAGAATCATCAATGGGCAAAGAAGCATTTAAGACAAACTGTGGGTGGTTTGAAAAGCTTAAGAGAAAAACTGGCATTTATATTATTGTGAGGAAAGCAGAAGCAGCAAACTCAGGCATAAAGGCATTCATCGGAGTACTCGAGAAGCTGATAAATTCTGAGGGCTATCCACCGCAGTCGGTTTTAATTGCATTGATAAGGAAAAACATGCTAAGGTTCACACGAGATATTACAGCAAAGCACTGTTGACCATAAAACAATGAAAGACCATTGCACGCTGTTGTTTTGCACAAGTTCAAGTAACAATTTGAATATCAAACTGCTGATCATTTTCCATTCGAACTCATTGGAGAAGTTTATGAATTGAAGAGGATCAAGCATGTATTTGGTTTAAAATCCAACTAACAGCTTTAAACCTTCTTGATCACCACCACTGGGAACTCCCTGAAGTTTGGGACCTTGCCATGATCTAGGCACTCCTCCTCCTAAGGGAGGGGCTAACACCGAACTCCATTCCAATTCGGGAAAACTTCAGGGTCCCAGTTGAATTTGATTTAATATGAACTAAGGAATTCAAACAGAAACAGTAATTAAAAGTTGTAGAGACATCAGGTTATTTCGACAGCAGGAGATGAAAAATGAGCAGTGCCTTTGCCGGGATTCGAACCACGGACCTCCCGAATACGTGTCGAGCATGCCGACCACTACACCACAAAGGCAGGAGAAATACCTTATAAAGTCACTTTATACATGGCTTCCCTTGAAGAATCATCTAGGGTCACTGCATTCGAGAAGTTTTTTTTTTTCCCCTTCAAAAGTGTTATTTAGTTTTATTATCTCTCAAGCTTTAGAGATCTCGATGTTTTAAGGCAAACTAGAATAACTCAACAACAGAAAAAATATTACAAAAATCTTTTGTGGACATTGTTAAGGAACAGAAGATTCTTGATAAGAAAGTTTTACAAACAACAGAAAATGTACAGGAAAAAGGAACATGTTCTTCTCTATCCAATTAAAAAGGGAACATCGTAAGAATACATAAAAACAGTCGACACAATTCATCCTGTTACATTAAAAATAGGAATTAGAAGTGTTCATAGAATTAAAAATGGTGGTATTATGCTTAAATGTCTAAATAAAGATTACATTACTGTTTAAGAGGATGAGATAAAAGTAAATCCATCATTACAGGATGAGATTCGTCTGAAATGTCCAATGAGGAAAAGGCCCAAAATAATCTTGTATAATACTGATGGAGAATTAAAGGGAGATGAAATTCAGGAAGCCATTAGGCAGCAAAATCCTATTTTTCAAAATAGAGGTACTGATTTATTATTTTCAATTAAGGCCAAAAATACTAAGGTTCCTTGAGTTGCAAATATCTAATGCAATAAATTTAAGACAACTATTACTCAAAGTAAAATAAATTTGAAATGGCACTGAATATCGGTCAAAGAATACTTCAATGTAGTAAAGTGCTTTAAGAGTCAAGAATTTTACCATTTTCACAAGAAAAGTGTAAAAGAATTTATATGCACTAGAGATTCACAAAAAGTACACAATAATTGGGATTGCAGGGCATAATAATTGGGATGCAATATAATACAACTTGTACTACAGAATGTATCAATCACTAAAACATATTATTCAAATTAAGATGCACTTATTAATCAAACGACACATTACCATAACTGCATCTTAATCTCAATGATATGTTTTAATGATTGATACATTCTGTAATACAAGTTGTATAATACTGAATGTTACATTTTGATTTGTCTAGCTGTATAACTAACTTATAATAAAAATATTTGCTGATAGCACCAGGGGTCTTACAGTTGTTAAAGGGAGTTATGGTTAAAGACAATAAAATTTTTTATAACTAGTTTCAATAATCCCTGCATATACCACCAGACTGGCCAAGCAGGTCTAAATGTCATAGAGGTCCAACAAAGCTTGTGTGACATATGAAGTTTTTACAGATTGGATCAAAGAACTGTTTCGTCCATCAGTAAAAAATTATTTGTTTTGAGACGAATTTGCCACTCTGTGCCTTGTTTGTTATGGACCATGCTCTTGCACATCATCCAGGCCTAGAAAAACTCACCAAGTTCCTTCCTCTCAACACCACTTTACTACAGTGCGTAGACTACCAGGTTATTTAAAATTTTAAAAAAGCTCTATACTAAAGTGTTCTTCAAGTATTGCTTTTACTGGCTAAGATTATGGAGCCAGATGTGGATCATGACGACATCAATGAGGCAGTGAAAAAGTACAGGCCAAGAGCTGAGTATAAAGAACAGCTTATGAAGCTATATTCTGCATCACAAGAAGAAGTTGTGGAGATTTCGCTAAGGAAGGAGATAACAGCCTCAGCAAAGCAACAACCTTCCAGTAAAGGGCATGTTGAAAACATGAGAAACTTTTGCAATATTAAGAAGCATCACACTAAGACAGTAGTTATGCATACCACAAATTTATTTAACAATAATGCTGTGTCTTATTTTCACCAAATTTTAAGTGTAAGCAAAAACAAATCTCTTTAGACACCTTTCTTGTTAAAAAGGATGTATCATAAATGATAAATGACTTTATTGTAAGTTTTTTTAATGGAACGTATTATCATATTTTTACATGGATTTCAATGGAAAATATTGTTTAACTTGAGATGAGTTTTTCATTACAAATAACAAATTATATTAGTTAAGCTAGGTTTTACCATATAATGAAATCTTGAATAAATATTATTGCAAAGTTTGACAACAAGAAACTTCAATGGATCCGAGATCAAATTTTACATGCCTTTATCAACACTCGTAACTATCTTGCATGTCTTTTTAATAAAACTTACTTTCAAAGATTCAACAAAATTTTATATTTATCTAACTTAGCAAGCAAAATTTTATTTCAAAACTGATGGGGAAAATTTTGTAGTCTATAGTATATGCATGAAAAATCTTGGAATTTCTCAAAAGTGCATTGTCGAATTAACATAAATACATTGATGCATACAAACAATTGTAATGATTAAAATAATTTTTGTTGCAAGAAATTAAAAAATGCAATACATCATAAAAATGGTTATCATAAATGATACTTTCGAAACAGAAAACCCAAAACGTTATTTAATGTGAATCTCAAAATAATTATTAAAACTCTGAACTCATAGCTATTTTACACAACATTTAAAAATAATAAATGTAATTTATTGATAATCATTAATAGCATAAGATTAATAATAGCCTTCGCTACCCTAGTACAACACTGTATTAACTATTCAATGATTTTTTACTTAAATAAATCATCATTAATACTATACACATTGCCCATACTATTACATTCAAATTTAATCACTCACTTTTGTTGCTTGCTGAATTATGGCATCCCAAACCTCATTAGGAAGTGACATGTATTTTTCAATTAGATGTTCTTGCACAGCTTGATCTGTCTGTGCACCTATCATAAAACCAACAGCCTCATAAAATGTATGAACCTGAAAGGAAAAGGCAGAATATAAACAAACAGGTAGATGTGGACTAGCTATTAAAGAAATAAAATAAAGTGAAAAGATGATATTTACTTGTTGTGGCTGTAGATCACAAATAATAGTGTTGATATTATTTAAAATTTCCTCAATAAAAGGCATTACTTCCCCAACTTGAACCTGTATTTAAAAATCCAAATTATTAAAAGGTAAAACAGTCTACATGCTGAATACAAGATTAGATACACTACAAAAAGGGGGGAATACAAAACTATGACCCATATTAAAAATGCTTGCATTAAATAATTATCACTTTAAACCACTTGTTAATGTTAAAAATGTTTAATTTTTTATATACTGATCTATTATAAGCAAAGAAAATTATTGATCAGTAATAACCAATAACCCTTATATGAAATGATTAACTAATAGTTAATTCATTGTATTCATAATTTAATATAATAAAAGTTATTCAGTTTTCTGAAAAACAATACATTAAATAGAAAACATTTACAGCTATTTAACTGTGAGGTTGCCTCATTCCAAGTAATTTATAGTTTAACCACTTCACAATGCAATATCCTTAGATAAGTTACTACTTAATATCGCGACAAACTTTTAAAACCTCATATTTTAAATTAATCACATTACTTCTAAGAAAACACTTTGCTACACAAAATTTAAATCTCTAAGGTATAAGTATTAACTTCATTACATCATTAAGGTTTATTTAAATTATTTATTACTCATAATATCATAACCATTTAAAATTATTCGAATTTCAGGCCCATAATTGGTTATTACACACTAAAATGAAATTACATAGAAAAAATATATCAACTGCATTTATAACATTTACCTGAACAAAATGTCGACGACATTTCTGAGAGATTTTAATAAAAGTATCACAGGCCATATCTTGAACTCCATCATGCGTTTCTATTAATATTAAAATAGAATTTTTAATAAAAGATATGCATGCTTTTAGATTCAGATATGTTCTTCAAACATGCAAAAAATACTGACCATGCATGAATTCAAAAAGTTTATTCACAACAGTCTTCAAAAATTTCCAATGTGCCCTTAAGAAACGAGGATACTGGCCCACAACATACATTATGTTAGAAGCAATTATAGCTTTGTTATCCTTCCCACGCTTTTGCTCGCATAAACCTAGTAAATCCTGAAAATGACAAATTTTTATGCAATTTTAAAATAAAAACTGTTCCAGACACCTTTCAGTATTAAAAGCACAAAATATTCAATAATATTAAACATCATTAACTGGTTAATTCATTTAAAGATCATATATACAAAAATATTCAATGAAAATTACAAGCTCAAACTTTTATGTACCTTTCTTTATATAAATTTAATAAATATATAACACTAATTTCTATAGCAAAATTTTAAATTTTTACTGGCATTTACTCATTGGGAGGAGGACTAGCAAAATTTTAAAAATTTCGAAAAACATTACAAGAAAATTGCACATTTTTCGAAATGCTACCTAAAAACAATAGTATTAAAAACATGATTACCTTTATAACAGTGACCAGAAATCTCTTCTCATCTTCTTCATGCATTGCTCCACTTATAGACCCAATGGCCCAGCATAACTACAGAATTATACAAACAGAGTTTATTTATATGTGAATTCAGAGCCATGAATATGCTTTAAAACCCATTACATGAATATTTATTTAAAAAATAATAAATATATAAAATAACAAAGGAGCCACCACACCATTTATAACAATTCGTTATTCAGATACATTTTAATTATAATTAGAACCTATATATTTATTGCTTACTCAATTACTTCAACCTATTTTATCATAATTTTAAAATTAAGCTTTTGGCTAGTTATTATTTGTTTAATATTATTAATCAATCATTTAAGTTATAAATAAGAAATATGTTTAACAGGATAATCAAGTTTGTGAGGGAGTCAAAAACTTAACTAAGTTGGTTATATAGCAACTGCAGAGTATATTGATAACCAAACTCCTAATTATAGATCAGTTATGCACACATACACAAGATTTTTAATAGCTATAAAAAGCTGCAATAATCTTTAATAAATAACACAGTCTTTACAAATAAATCATTTTTAAATCCCATATCTATGAAATATGTTGTACATACATACATAAATATATAATACTACTTTCAGTACTTACACATTATCCTGTCAACTATGAAATTGTTTCTAAGCAGCATGACTTAGTTCCAATTATGGATAAGCATGATATAACAAGACAATAACATCTGCATTTTCATTTGACGTAACTAGGATATAAATTAACCGTTGTTACTGTATTTCTTTCTCCGTATTAAAAAAATAAATAAATAAATTTTGGACCTGTCTTCTACAGAAGAGCAAACAGTGGGTTATTTTCAAAGTTATGGAATCCTACCAAAAAGAGTGCATATTACTAGACAGGATGTGGTCAGCTGGATAGTAATAGACTGGAACAATTACCTATATAAAGTCCGTACTCCCAGAATTCTGACCAGAGCTTTCGGTAAAATGAGAAGCCATTACAAAATAGTAAAAATACAAAAAAACATTTTTATGAAGTGTAAAAAACAAAGTGGGACAAACACTTATGGCTTATTAAATAAAGTGGTATCAGTTTTGTCCAAATTCCAAACGAACGATCTACTAACTTTCAATGTTTGATGATAGAAAACTTTCACGGTCGAATGGGATATTATGCAAGTACCTCACTTTTTATTCCTCACTTCAATCACTGGCTGAAAATGTTATAAATATAAAAACAGATTTTATCATAAAATATTTTTAGCTCCATATGAAAATTTAAAGAATAGACAAAGTTATGAATAAGGCAAAGCACACAAGGATCATATGCTTAACAGGACGAATACCTTCCCAAAGAACTTTCTAGGAGAAGTAGGCTCACTGTTATGTTACACAAAGGGGAAATCACAGTAACACATATGCATTCAGTCTGTACATGGGGGGTTGAATTCAAGTTAATCTACCAGAGTTCAGTGATATTAACAACTAAGCCACCGGTCTGCACGTAAAAATGGAAATTATGTATCTTACACGTTTGCTGCTAAAGCTGTTTAAGCATGTCCATTCACCATTGGGAAAATTTTGTCTGCGATTTTAACCTTTTAAATAATTTATATTTTTTTTATTATTATTATTATTTAAATACAGATATAACATTACTTTTATTAGTAACTAAATTCGCATGAATATACTCATAGTTGGCTTATGACATATTTTTGCTCTTTGAGGCAACTGCGAGATAACTCGGATGTACATTAACAATGCTCGTCCCTTCTGCACATCCCCACGAAACTTCTCACATACAATATGTTATTTTTCATTATTAGCCTTAAACTAAACAAGAAATTTGAGCACCCCAGTTATATATCCCAAGTGTGTGGGGGGAGGAGGTTAATTTTTAAACTTTTTTTTTAGAAATAAATTATTCATTTCAGTACCAAGCATCCCATTTAGTCCCTTCCTGAATGCCAAACAACCTAACATTGCATTATTACTTAGTCACTTAAGGCATGCGATCAATAACAAGTTATCTTGTAACTGGAAAGTAAACTCAGTTTGTTAGCTACGAGTATTCTTGTTGAGGGCAGCAAACATACATTAAAAAAAAAATGAAAGGTTTCATATTTTAAATTACATAAAGGGGCCTTTTTTAACGTTTTGTGTGTTACTTTTATTTATTACATATCATGTTTTTTGCACTTACACCATAAAATTCAGTTCAACAGGAATATTGCAAAAATAATTTTAAAATGAGTATATCTTTAGAATTTCTAATACACAGTTCCGCACACTTTAGATAAAAAAGTCAGCCCCCGTAGAGTGTTGCCACCGCTCACTTTTAAATCATTTGAGTTCGTTCATCATAAAAATTCGTTAAAGTTTTACAAAATATGAAATAGATAATAACACAAATTTGGACTTCCAGATGCACATATTCGGGAAGAAACGTACATGATTCAAAATTGGATGGTCCAAAGTACTATTGTTTTATCACATTTGGAGAAATATACATTATGCATATTCTTCATTATTTAATTTCTTTAAATATAATACAGGGCTTCAAGCTTTTGTGGCAACGATTTGAAAAGTGATTCAGACTTTTAATGGTTCAAACGCAGAATCGCAAAACGAAAACAATAGTCCTTCAGGGATAAAGCCCCTTTGGACTTTAAAATAAATAAATAAATAAATAATCCATAAAATAAACCTTTGTTAACAAATTAAAAAAGCATATACTGGAGTTTTTACACATCCTAGCACATAAAATGGAAGCAGTGACTCAATTGCATACAACTGCAGCTAAGTAGAAGTTTAAAATAACAGTTAATAGAAGTTCAGCATTAACTTACTGTATTTAGATTTTTCCAAGACCACTCAGTACCATTCACTTGATTATGGAGCTTTTCAGTCATTATCCTCTCAGTATCACCATAATCCAAATGGGTAAGGTAAACTATAAAATATGAGGTTTTAATATGGTAACTGGGAAACAGCAATATAACAAATTTCCTTTACAACATATTTAAGGAAATCCTAAAACTTACTGAATTTTGATTTCCTGATGAAAATGATGAGTTATGCAAAATTAAATGATAAATTATAAAGCTTAAAATTTTAAATTTTTCAGAACATCTTTTCCTGTATATATATATATATTTTTTAAATTTAAAACAAGTATTAAAATCAGTAAATTATTTAACATTATTACATTTATCACTATGCAATGTTATGTTTCTGAATACTATAACCAGCTGAATTTTTATTTTTACTCTCAGCCTTTGGAATAGGTATATTTAAAAAAGTTTTAATATTCTATAACAAATGAATGACTCACCAAACTGGAGCATGTGATAAAGTATATAAAAATGATTCTACTTCGCAACTTACCTAACGTTTCCCTCATGTTTTTATACAGCTGTATAGAATCAGTATCTTTCATGAATTCACGAACAACTTCTCCTTGCTCATTCTCCACAACAAGAACTTCTTCTGGTTTGGCCATTCTTCCAATCATCGTGTACCTTAACTGCATTGTATTGAGAAAATTTAGAATGTTTATTTATGTGGACAGCTAATTATCATAAAAGCGCATTAAATATTACACAATCTTCAAACTTTGTGGAATCCATAAAAATATAACTAAAACCCTCAACATCTTCAAAAAATAAATGTTAAAGTATAAATTTTTATAACAGAAATATAATTCTATGTAGAATTTTAATGGGAAAATGAAAAGGTAAAAAAAAAAAAAATCATTACACTGTTAAAAAAAGTGTACT
>KK114363.1:160984-195440 GCA_000611955.2 Stegodyphus mimosarum | reverse complement strand
ATCATACTGATCATACTGCTAGAATTAGTTTCAGGATTATGTGAGAGAAAATTTCCTGAAATTTGAAAGCATTATTTACTAATAATATATAAATTTAGGGGGAAGAAGCAACATTAAATTACATGAATAACATTAAAATAATTTAAAAACTGAATTACAATAATCAACGATATTTTGGCGAATGTAGTTATATTAAATGGTCAGCCTAGATGACTAAATACTATTTTTTTATTTTGCTGCAAAATGGACAAATAAGGCATTTATTAAAAAAGGGGGGGAAATATTTAAGATTTTCCGGTAAAATCCTAGTATATATACGCTACGGCCTCGGCACGATTTTGAAAATTGCCGCCAACATCGAAATGGCCCGTTTACGCTCATCATGTCGCCAAACACTGTGAATACCGTACACAGAGGCTATAATAGGATTAAATAGATTTTGTTTTATGCAAGAATACATATTTTCTTTAGTTCAACATGCAGTGCACATGCGGATGCAAGTCTTTCGATAATCTGTTTAGAGCTGCAAAAATTGGCTCTATGCCAGCTGCCCGAGTGAGGCTAATGCGCGCCAAGAAAGTGATCGCTTCCAACGTTGCTTCCATCGTTGGTGCAAAATTCACTTTTTGGGGGGATCGCTGTATGAAATTCCCCGAGTTTTCCAGATTTAGACTAAAATATTTGATTTCCCCGACTGGTCAATTTTCGAATTCCCTGACTTTTTCCGGTTTTCCAGGTAGCGTGGCAACCCTGTTCATATTATTTTAGAAAGCAGTCACAATGGAAATAAAAAATATTTCATAAATTACTTCAGATGTTTGAAGTATATGTAGCAATAAAGAATTCTTTTCAAGTTTGACTTGAAGCCTAATGGATTACATGGAATACATTTTAAAGACCACTAGTCTACAAAGTTTTACATACAACAATATTCCAGACCTTTTGTTCGATTATTTGCATATAAGTACTAAAATACAGTTGAAAACTTGATTTTTGTTTTATACAGAAAATAAAAGTTTTGCATTATTGTTTCTTGTAGGCTTTGAAAACTATAATATGAATAACTTTAAAGTTTTAAAACAATGGCAAAGAAAAGTGTATATGAAAATACAGTACCTTTGTCAATACAGGTTGATACAGCTGCCTCCTTAATGGTACGACTGAATTTGGACCTTGAGAGAAAGTCTCTGTTGAAACACCACTATAAGGGCTTTCTCTGTACAAATCTGCAGATAGTGCATTCCAATATTCAAGACAGATTTTGAATATTTCCACCTCTTCCACTTCAGATATTAGAAGTAAGTAGTGAAGAGCCTAAAACATACATTAGATATTAAAAATAATTGTTTTCTCTTTCTTTCTTAAATCTTGACAAACAGATTTCTGCAACATACATTAATTAAAACTATGCTGATTTTGCCAAACTCTTTTTCAGTTTATTACATTATCACTTAACATAAATAAAATGCTCTAACTTTTCAATAGATTAATTATTTAAAAAATAAGAACAATAAAAATCTTACATGTTATTAAAGAAATTCACACTAGAATTTACAAAGACACAAGTATAATCTAATATTTAACATAATAGTAAAACTAATTTGAGGGAAAAACTTTCTAAAAGTTATCATATAATTAATATGACACAATTTTTTGATACATTAATACTTTACACTTATAACAGTAATACCTATTTTAAAAAGGATTTACATGATTACTATTAAAAAATTCTTTTATATTTTAAAATATTCATTAAAAAGTATAATAATAAGTTCCCAATCTAGAAAAAATTTTTCCAGTTTAAAACAACAAATAATTATACATATAACTTATTACAATGGTATAAAAAATATTATAAATATTCATTAAAAACTATAAAACATACATTTTTTTTTACAATTCCAATTTTTCCAGATATTTTAGCTACTTTATATCTTTTTGCTCATTTTAAAATCTTCTATAAATTCATTTACCTTAATAAACAAATCAATATTTCTACTAGTCTCTACTTTATGCTCTAATTTACTAAAGTTTCAACAATACATACATACATTATATATAATGTATGTGATATACAATTCTCAATTTCTTCCTCAACTTCTTTGATTTCCTCTTTATTTTACACTTTTCAGATTTAGGTAAGATTGCTGCTGTTACAAAAAACGAACAGAAGAAAATGTTTATTTCTTTATCGATACTGAAAATAACTCCAGAAAACTTTTATGTAATAATATATGGTGCACGGAGCTTTGCATTTCAGTTGTTGCTAAATGGTGCAACTTTTATACATTTTGAGAAATGGCTGAAAAATTTTATGAGCATCTGCTTGCTATGGTTCTAGCAAAAGTAAAATGTGCAAATACTTTTCAAAATTCATACCCAGTGTTTACTTGCGTTATTTCATTTTGGAAATGTAATGCATTTATGGTGCGGCAGACCACACATAGATGAGAAAATCGGGTGTGCTGTCCCCGCAAGCCACTGTTTTCAAGCTTTTACCATGTGTCACACAACTTGGTCTGAAATCTCAGACGCAATAATTCGTTCCAGTTGACAATACAAGAGACATAACTTCACGACCAGTGTCAAAAGATTTTAGCATTCTGCACTGTGTCTGTCATCAAAGCCTCTTGATTTCAGGAGGGCTTTTGAACAAATGGTCTTGTTTTTTCTCTGATATCATTTCAGATATAATGAATCAGAGATATAAAATACAACTGAAAAATTAAGGAGGCATGGCTAATTCAATCTGCCAATTTTTTCCCATCAGAACAACATGCCAGAATGCTTTTGAACTCTCGATAAGAGAGACTCTCGTTAGCAGGTTCCTCACGTCGCAAGGACTATACTTCACTCCTATAATTGTTCTACGCTATCCATGAATTATATGTATGTAAAAAGCTTCTTGTTAATTGCAATAAATATGTTTTTGAGTTCAAAAAATGCAGTAAGTATTAAGCAACCTGACAAATGTACTAATCATTATAAGGAGTCAGAAGCGCTACCTGCTGCTAGTCAGCACAATATTTATACCACTAGTCATTGCAATTTTTTGCTCAATGGAAAGCTTTTTTAAAAGTAATAAACATCTTTATTACTAAAAACATTGTCTTTTGGTATATTATTCAAAAATCAGTTTCATTACTGAGGAAATTCTTCTGAGACATAAAAGACAAAGCTTTTAAATTGTCGTTTTTTAGTTCTTTTATTAATTAAGAAGTTTCTTTCCTCAGATGCTAGCCCATGTAACATGATTAGAATCACTGCAGTTTTCTATATTTGATTACTGATAAGAAAAAAACTAAAGAAGACAAAATAAAAGCAAAATAAACACATTAAGAGAAAGCCTTCTAAACATCAAAAGAAGAAAATGCAAATAACTGTCCTCACAGTTTTTCCAAAAAATCTCCAAAATGTAAGAGAAATTCATCACGATCTTTTCTATAAAATGTGCCTCCCATACTAATACTGTGGACAAATTTTCACATAATTTTAGCCATTAATCAGATATTTAAATCTTACTAGAACATTCCAAGGTACAAAGAAGGGCTGTGGAGTCGGTAGGGAAAATGACCTAGAATTTTAACGATTCCAACTCTGACTCATATGTACTATGTAAACATATACACATGTGTTATAACTTTTTTTCAAAAAAAAATATAAAAGCAATAGATAGTATGCAAAAGAAAAATTGATGGCATAGCAGATTATTTATATTTATTAGCATTTATTATGAAATGGAAAACTGGCACTAGTAATTTCTAAGAAACAGTATAGCTTCAGCATGATCATCTTTGACAAAGGACCATAGATCCCATTTGATAAACTTCAGAGCCGAGAATAGTCCTTCTGCACTAATTTCGGTAGAAGGAAGAGCTGTTACTGTTAAGGCTACTTCTTTTAACTTTTCAGGATAGATCTGTATCAGTTATAAATGAGGCGTCTTGCAAGAACATTTCTTCAAGGGCTGTGTAGAAATCTTGTTCTATTTTTCCATATTTATATCTGAAGTCTCTTGGTTCTTTATTTTCACTCACATTGCCTTAGCCTTTTCAATATTATCCAAATATTTCTCAAAATCTAATTCATTAATGAAAGAGGACGATAGAGACTCAGATGCAATGTCTGCAATCTAATTATCTTGATTTGAATACTCCAGTTGTTCCGAGAATAATTTCATTCTTGGTGAAAGTTCATAGATGGCTTTCTTTGCCTTTTTAACATGTTCGTCATTCAAAAAAATTCAATGTTTCATATCTACATAAATTGAACCCAGCAAGTTCTCAGTGTCTAGCAAATTCGTTTCTCCTTTATTCATTGAGGAACTGATTCCTTCTGCAATAAGCCGTCCCATTTTAGAAAGAACGAACATCACATTCTTCCATTCTCGCAGAAACAAGCCAAAAAGAGATTCCGATTCTGCAAGATCATTCTAGTCTTTCTGTTAGTGGAACATTGCAGTTATCTACATCTTCTAAAAAAGTTGTTAATCCTAACAACCTCTTTATCATCAAATATGTACTTCTCCATCATGTTGCTTGATCAATAACTGCTCCTTTTCCTTCTCGCTAAAAATGGCATCAGTTTGGGAATCCTTGCTGCTATTGCTGCTTGCTTAAATTTAACAATGAGATTTGGGTACCAATGAGATTTGTAGCATTTGATGCATTTTGTAGCTAAGGGCTCCTTTTTCGTATTGTCGATAATGCTACAATAATGCCATCTATGAGCTAAAAAAGTAACTAAATGAATCAGTTTAATAAGTAATGGCAAATATCATATCCATCCTCCTCCCTTATATTTATTTATTACTATGTCAATCAAATGGAAATAAAAACAATAACTCAATTTGCTATTAACTTTTCTTCAATTCACTTTAATTTCATTTCAAACTGAAACTGTCCAACAAAAACTGAAGTCGACGTATTTCTAGCGACTCCAGCTCTGACTCCTTTTACCCCAAAATCTGAAATTTGGTAGGTGACGCGATTCCACGCAAAAGGAGAGACACAGAGGGCCTCGCTTACAGAGGCACTTTTTTTTAAAAAAACTCTGCAGCTATATTTTCTCTAGATGCAGCCAAAGTGCCTTAAAAAACTTTTAGTACTTTCCTGAGGGGAATTCACAGCATGCATGGCTGCTAGAAAGACCCAACTGAGCAAGTCAAAATCAACAAACTTAACATTTTTTTTTTTTATTAACTACAAAGACACACTAGTAAAATGTCCCCAATTTACTACTGGTTCATTTAGGAAATTAAAATCTAGCACTAGACAATCACTCATTGTAACTCCTCTGAACCAACTGGAATCAAGCAATAATTTGTCACTAACTCGTGCAAAAGAAAATTTAAATATCCCTAAGAAAAGTATCCAAGGCTTTTGTTTGGTTCCAAATTAAGAATTCCATTCTTATTTTATAATGGGCCTCACCCTTTCCACAAATGAACTGCAGAACTCTGAAACTTCCGACTTCACACAAAGTGGAGGAAAATAAGCAAAATGCATTACTGGACTTTTTTCTCATGGTTACAACCAAGCAAGTTCTGTCTGACAGACTCTTTCACAAAGTAGTAGCAAGTAACACTCCCACTCTTACCTTTTCTTTTTGCTAAAGCAAGCCATATTAAATTCTGGAATTCCAGGAACTTTGTTTTAAAAAACTGAAGATTTTAACAAATCCATATCTATACAATGAATGCTTTGTACATGTTACAAATGAAATTAATTAAAAAAAGATTTCCAGCAGCTTTTCTGCTTTTGCTAAATGAAAACTGTTCTTTGCAATATTTATTATCTTACTTATTTTTCAGAATCAAAGCATTCATAAATTGCCAAAGTTAATGCGACACTTTAAAATGGGTGTATAAAATGTTATAAAACAACATAAAATTCTCAAATCCTCCATATAAAAAAATTGCTGACAAACTGATTTTAAAATACCAAAATGACGACAAATTTAGTGACACATAACAAAAGAATTCAGATCCCAAAAAAGGAAAAAAAAATTTTTTTCATGTATTAACAGGGTTCGTACACACATTTCTGCATGTGGAAATTACATACTTTTAAGAACCATCAATGAAAATAAATTAAGGATCTATCAACAAACAGGAACTGAAGAAACTAAAGCAATTATCTACACATGAACTTCACTTTTATAATTAGTAAGAATAAAATAAATCTGCAAATAGGTTGCATTATTATTAAACCTAATCTAATATTTAACTTAATTACAAAACAAATTCATGTAATAGCATCATATTACAAAATTTCATCAAACATTTATATTTTACACTTATAACAGTTCCACATATTTTAAATATTTGTGACTTTTTATTTAAATTTTACTAACAATTAGCTTTATACTGATTCTTTCTTTTACGCATAATTTCACCATGTACTCGCTCAGTCCAAAAGTTTATGCAAATTTTAAGTCTGGCATAAGTTAAAATGCAAAGTAAAATAACAATCAGCATAACTCATAACAGAACTCTAAACATTTCTGTGTAACGTGAATGTTAGCTATACTTTATCTGCCCCAGTTAGTGTCACAGTGTCGTGTAGATTTGCTGCAGTTGTAAACCAGTTAATACACAGTATTTAATATAAAGTTCCAATAAGTCATTGAAGCAACAGTTGATAGGCTGTTTTTATTATTTTAAGTCTCACTAGTTGCAAAGAATAAACTTTATGTTAATTTTTAGATTTGTGTGTTGTATCTTACATCCACAATAAGGATTAAGGAAAGGTATAAAAAATATACAGATAACTTTTAAGGGTAAGCAGTTAATTACAAAGAATTAAATTACATAGTTAGATATCTTTAGTTACAATAGATTAATGTGAGAAAATGCTTCAAGCGCCGAAATTAGTATGCCTGAACAGGATAATTCAATTTGGAATACAGATATCCACACTGCTCTTCTTTTAAACTGTACTGAGTGTTCCTATGAAATTAAGATGGAAGTCGAGGTTAATTTTTTTTCAATCAATTAAATTTATAGGTACTTCCTACTAAAGTTTTTTTTAACATAAATAAAAATTTTTGAACCAGGATTGCCACTCAAACAGAAGAATGAAATTCCCCGACTTTTCCAGGTGTGTTTTAAGAAAATTCCAGTCTATTCGTGCAATGCACTTTGGCTGTGCTAAGAGGAAAATTAATTATGGTACCAGTTAGAAACACTAAAATTTGCCAATTACATATGACTTATAATCCCCAAAGCATTACTATTTTAACTATAATAGTTGTTTTCTTCACTGAAGATTGAGATTAGACTCTGTCCAATCTGGATTCAAAAATGCTTTTTTTTTTTTTTCCAGCTAAACGAAAGAAAGAAAGAAATCTATTTAATGATATTTTTAAAATAAATTTAGGTATTTTATATTTATTTAACAGCATACATAAGCAAAAAATGTGTGCATTAAATTTTGTGATGTTATGTCATCATACTGCTAGAATTAGCTTCAGGATTATGCTAGAGAAGAAATTTGAAAATATTATTTACTAATAATAAATAAATATAGAGGGAAGAAGCAACATTAAATGATATGAATAACATTAAAATAATTAAAAACTGAATTACAATAATCAATGATATTTTGGCGAATATAATTATATTAATGGTTAGCCTAAATGACTGATTACTATTTTTTTTATTTTACTGCAAAATGCAAATAAGGCATTTATTAAAAAATAAAAATAATTTTTTTAAAAAATGTTTAAAAGATTTTGCGGTAAAATCCTACTATACGCTACGGCTTAGGCCCGATTTTGAAAATTGCTGCCAACACCAAAATGACCCGTTTACTGCTCATCATCATGTGTCCAAATCCCGTATGTACCGTACATGGAGGCTACTCTAACCTTCATGGTACTGTATACTATGATTAAACCGATTTTTGTTTTATACAAGAATACATATTTTCTTTAGTTCAACATGCACTGCATATGCGTGTTTCTCGATGTTGTTGTTTATGCTCAATTGTCTGATGTATAGTCAGCTCAAGTCCACGAAATTCCTCGTGGCAAGGAGCACAAGATTACGCCTGTTGTTGGCAATAGCCTTGAGCACCCTGACAGGTGACAGTGCGATTTGGCTCAGTTCTGCCCCCAATTTTGATGGAGAGCCCCTCGGGAAGACGAGTCCGAGGGTCTTTCACCCCTCTCCCCTTCCACCATACCACACGAGAGGACTTCGGCTTGCCGCATATTTAGCATGCTGTCATGCCGCACCGACACCATACGTTTACAAACATCCATGTGTTCTCCGGGATTCGAACACAGGCCCTTCGGCATGGCAGTCAGCAATGCTAACCAAGCTCCCGGTTGGGCGCTGCGTCTCTCGATTCTCGAGGTTACTGGAAACCAAAGCTACTGGAAACTTGTTTTGCCTTTTTAAAAGACAAGTTTTGCCTTTTTAAAAGACAATCTGATTGGAGCTGCGAAAACTGGCTCTGTGCCAGCAGCTCCTATGATGCTAACGCACGTCAAGAAAGGAATTGCTTCCAATGCCGGAGAACTCACGTTTTTTGGGGGGATCACTGTATGAAATTCCCTGACTTTTCCAGATTTTGACTACAATATTTAAATTCTCCGACTCTTCCTTGAAATTTTTGGTCAATTTTCAAATTCCCTGACTTTTTCCGGTTCTCCCGGTTTTCCAGGTAGCGTGGCAATCCTGTTGAATGCAATATTTTCCAAATAATAAACAATTTAATACATTAGAAAAAGCATTACTGCTACTCCAAAACTGTAAGAATATATATATATATTCATTTAAAATAAAAATCAAATAAATAACAATACCCGACGAAGCATATGCTGCAGATCGGTTCTTTTTTCGATCAAACTCCCGTGCTCTTTTAAGTAAGTACACAAGAACAAACTCAGATTTTGAATAAATTTTTGTTCTTCATCTTGGCCATTAGCATAAGCATCTTTGATGACTGTTCGTGCAGGTAACATCTACATTAATTCAAAGCAAAAATAAAATGCACATTATTTAGTGATAAACATTTAATTTTCAAAACCTACATTTGTGCATAAACAACATTATATGATATTTATGAATGAGTTTTAAAAAAATGCACACAGAAATAACTAAAATACAAGAAATAGTTATTACATTTTTTTATCAAAAATAGTTCAAAACCAAGAGTATTACCTGTTCCAACTGGCCCATTGTCTGAGTAAACAGCATAATAAATACATCATTATAATGTGGAGCTGACACACCAGCTGAAAAAACATCACATTTAAAGCTTTTTAATCTAACATTTGTGCATCAGAAACAAATTTATCATAATTAACAACTTTCATATGGAATTTTCACATTTTTTCACTCAAGTGTCCATCTATTCTGTATAGAACAAAAAGAAGCCTAACAGAGGTACTAAAATAATATGTTCATTCAGAGTCAACAAGTGATCATTTCTACAGGCTAGATACTCTTTATTTTAACACAGCACTACACATGATGAATATCTCAATTGTTTATTATTCAATTTAGTTACTTGCATTCTGGGAGAAAAAAAGAAAATAAAAAGAAAACTCAAATAATGTAAAGTCTAATCAAAACTGGGTATCACATATTTCTTTTTCATTAAACTATTTTTATTAATTATGAACTTATGAGATAAAAATAAACAGTTATTTAAAATGCATACACAATTTAGCAATAGTTAATTATGTCTACTAATTTTTAAAATAAGAAAAGCATAAGTTAACAAATATATTAATTTTAGCAAATAATTGTCAGGAAAAGGACATCCCTAACAGGAAAAGAATCTTCAAAAGAGTGAATGAAATATAACGTAATATAACGTATATGAAATATAATATGAATGAATAATGAAATATAACGTAACGTATTTAAAGTGCTGAATATTAGAAATTGTGGTAACATTGTGTGCGGTTGCTACGCTACCAACGTATTTATCTGTAAAGAATATCGCATCAACGAGCTAATGTAATCTTCATCTAGTTATGCAAGCGCCAGTCTTTAAAATGATTACGAAAATGTTTAGTTAGTTGTTCTGAAGATTTGAAAAATAAAGTTTGGTTGTTCGTTCAAATTGGTGAGTGTTATTTAAAACTTCATTTACAAGACTTTTCTCCTTGTGTCTGAATTCATACTGGGCAATTAATCAAAAGGAACATGTTAACTAGTGTCCTAATGAAAGTTATATTATATAAAGAAGACCCAAACTTTGAATTTATTGCAAATAATGATAAAAAGATACGGAAATCCTTTGATTATCTGAATTTAAATAAACATATCATCTAATCTACTAACTACCACAATTAAAAGCAGCAATCAAATCCATTTTCTGATTTTTTGAAAATGACTTCATTTACATTACCTACTGCAGGTGTTCTCATTTTTTTTGCTCCATGCACTCCTTCCACCATTGTTAAATGAACATAACCCCCATTCCAAAACTTGAAAAATATACATATATATATATATAATATTTAATGTGCTTTATAAATTAAACAAGAAAAAGTATAGAAAGTGTTAATAAATACCATAACTTGAATAAAAGTAGTTTCTTGTATTCATAAAATAAAAATAAATATTTAGCAGATAAATAAAAAGCTCATCCCCCTAAAACTGAAATTCTCTCCTGGTTGAGAACCCCTGACCTACTGACATTCCCCATGCATGATGTAAGTCTCAATTGGGATGCCAATTGGTAAGTTCCTTTATTAAAATGTTACACCAAAAATTTAAAGGCATAAGCTCCATTCACATGCAATGCTCCTTTGCACAACTGTCATTAGCAACATGATTTTATTTACATATTAGCCAACCTGCAACGTTAAAAAATCAGGACATTTTTCTGAACGACAGAAAGATTTTTAAATGATAAAAATATATTTTTAATAATGAATTAAATTTAAATAGTTAATAATTAATATCTGAAAGTTCAGTTACTAATTCTTAAATGCAAACAGTACAATTCTACATTAATAAATTTTTGGTCTTTTGTTTCCACAGAAACTCATTTTTCATTTTTTTTTTCAATAGAACTCATGTTATGCTTTCGAGTATGCACATGTTTGAGACCATCAGCCCTTCTCCACCGTGCGAAATCGACAATTGCAATGAGAAACGGTACACATCACAAACGTACTACATTCCCTTGATGAAATAACAGAAGGACAGTCATCTGTGCATGATTTTTGAAAAGGACAATTATTTTTACTTTTTTCGCAGAGAGAACTAAAACAAAATATCATAATTCCTTTAACTATTTCTTGAAAACAAGTACATTCACACAGCTTAATGACAAAATGATTGAAATAACAACCTCAATCTTGCTTTGTGCTCATTGTCTAATATGTACCAGATGACACACATTGGCCCTCAATGCTCATTGAAAAAAAGGAACACAATGTTTTCGGACACATGCTTTCTCTTACAAAGCAGAAGTGCATGCAAATAACGAAAGAAAGTAGGGAGAAATATGTTGTAAATCGGGTTAGCGGGAGAACGGTTTAAAATCAGAAGAGTTGGCACCTCTGGGCTTATTTTGATTAGAGCAAAGCACTCAAGGGCAAAAGAAGAAATGCTTTCATGGAAGATTTTCTATTTGAAACTGGCTTATAACCATATTACACATGGGGATAACCATGAAAATGCAATTAGTCAGGATATTCACCTTACAGTCAGGTCATTATGGACGATAATGCCCGCTTGCATAGAGCTCGAGTGGTTCGAATTTATTTGGAAAGTGAAACCATCCCAAATCTGCCATGTCCTGCTAGATTACTAGAACTGAATCCCATAGAGCATGTGTGGAATGTGTTGGGACAATGGATAGCAGGTCGCAGCGTACTGCCAGGCACCCTTCATGAACTCCAGAATGCATTAACTACATATATGGGTGCTATTGGCACAACAAAGTGATCAATGAAACTATTGGCAGCTTGCCTCACCGTTGTCAAGCATGCTGTATCGTCACTGAGCTTCGGGGACCGGAAAATTCAGACAGGTCTTTTAAAATTTATTTAAAAACTTAGCATAGGGCTTTTTTTGCTTGAATAATATTACAACATTATGACAGGAGGAGAAAGACAAGAGCTTTCCCGACATTTGAACGCATCTTACTCTCAGCATTTTTCAGACAAAAGCCTTTTTATACACTTACACGAAAAGTCAACAGAAACAATGCCAAAGGGAGTGTCCTTAACGAGTTTTTTTCATCACATTCACTGGCCCTGTAATGGACACTAAAGTTTATGTGGTTACAGTGGATTTCAGTTAGAGGGTATCATACTGTTATTAGTGTGATGTTTCCACTGCATGTTCTTACCAACCCATTTGGTCTTTTGGGATGTGATGTTCACAATATGTGTTTTTGTACGTCTTTGCTTTATTGTTTGCTCTGTGGTCTAGCAATGCGACACCAACCTCTTGGATCAATTTAAAACACATCCATTAAATAGTTTGTTTTATTCCATATTTTACCTTTGTTAGGTATTATTATTATTATTTACAAGTATTTGTTAGGTATTATTATTATTATTATTATTATTACAAGTGTAATAGAAAATAATGTTAACAAATGCAAATTAATACGGAATAAAATTACCTTTTATTATGCACATTTTCTGATTTAGTTCAAGTTCAATATGGCAACACTTTTAAAAAAGCGTAAAATCTACATAAACACCGATAAAGTCTCGTGATCTGCAATATCACGTATGCTGAGCAGAAGATGAAGTTCTTTATTCAAATTTCACGTTACATCCATTAGTGTATTTTATGTTACATTATTAGGAGAGTATTTGTAATTCAATTCTCAAATGAAATAGCATAGCATTTAATTGGATATTCTACATTTTATATCCACTGGCCAATTACACATTTTAATTTTCATACAGTTTTATGGTAAGAAAATTCCAAGCACTGAAGGAAAGCTTTAATTTACCAAAGAACTTTTGAATACATTGAAAATCTATTAAAATCTGTGTACATTTGTCTGTTTGTGGCAATATTTCCTACGGAACAGCGGGGAGTTGAGTTTCAAGACAATTTGTAGTAGGTGCTTTTTTACGAATATGTCCAACAGTGAAATAGATGATTACTTTCCATCATCTTCAGAATAGAACACCTCAGAATAAGATATTACATCAGATGAAGAGGATTGCGGCTATTCTTTGAAAGATTCTCAACGTTGAGTATGACTTGATATGAAAAACTTGTTTATGGCATCCAACCAATTCTGAAGAAATATACCGGGTGGTCATAATTAAACTGGCAGTGCTCTGTAGCACGATCTATTTGCGAGAAAGATGTCACATTTTATAGGAAGATTAAACACGACGGGGGATGAAGGATTCCGCGAAAAAACAAATTAGTTCCAAAAGTCACCGCTAGGGGAATATTTGGCGCTGTGTAATAGAAAATAGTGTTAACAAATGCAAATTAATACGGAATAAAATTACCTTTTATTATGCACATTTTCTGATTTAGTTCAAGTTCAATATGGCAACACTTAAAAAAGTGCTTGTGATATGCAATATCACGTACGCTGAGCAGAAGTTCTTTATTCAAATTTCACGTACATCCATTGGCACAGTGCCAGCTGCTTGGGTTTTAAAAGGCAATGTGTTACATTTCGAATCAATCGGATTGAAAGTTTATGTGCAATGTCTCCTTCTTTAGTTGAGCGTGCGTAATTGGTCAAATTCTTTTACCTCAACCAGTGCAACGCGTCAGCCGCTCTTCATGCTTTTAGAACGCAAAAAAAAAAAATGCGTAAAGGTAACGGTCCTGTGTCAGTTAATGGGCTAAAAGCAATGGTTGCGACGTTTGAGAAAACAGGTTCTCTGAAGGTTCAGTCAGGCAGAGGACGAAAACCTGTACCACAGGATACAATCGAAGCAGTTGCCACAGCGATTGTCGACAGAGGACTAGACAATATTGCTGCCACCTCTAGCGCTCGTGGAGTAGCTCGGAATATGGATATGCCTTACAGTACGGTATGGAAAATCTTACGAAAGATTACCAACTTCTATCCATACAAGATCAGCTGTGTACTGGAGTTACTGTACCCCGACCATGATAAGTGATTGACTTTTCCTCTCACCTTCTTGACAGAATGGAGGTGGATGCTGCTTGGCCGCGGAAAATCTTATGGGGAGACGAGGCCCACTTTTACCTGAATGGAACTGTGAATACCCAGAACTGCCGAATTTGGGATGACAAATCACCACATGCAGTCACAGCAATTCCCTGACATTCACCAAAGGTAACTGTTTGGTGTGGGTTCACAGCGGAATTTATCATAGGTCCATTCTTCTATGAGAACAGTACCCCGACAAGACCGGAAACCTGTTCTGTTACTGGAGAGAAATATCGCCACATGTTGAACAGCGTTGTCATTCCGGCACTTCAGCAAAGACAATGCCTGGGGGAAATCATTTTCATGCAAGATGGAGTCCCTCCACACGTTGCTGTAAGGGTGCTACACATGCTTATTGAACCTCATTTGAATGCAAAATAAAAGGTAAATTCCGTATTGATTTGCATTTGTTAACACTCTATTTTCTTTTACACAGCGCCAAATATTCCCCTAGCGGTGACTTTTGGAACTAATTTGTTTTTTCGCGGAATCCTTCGTCCCCCATCTTGTTTAATCTTCCTATAAAATGTGGCGTCATTCTCACAAATAGATTGTGCTACAGAACACTGTGAGCACTGTCAGTTTAATTATGGCCACCCAGTATGTTTTTTTAGGTAGACTGATTTTGCAAGGACAATAATGACTGAACTTGATATTACACTTTACGTTACTAAATTGATCGAAACTCCCAATTTTGGGGGTCTTATGGTGGCACTAAGGAGTGATTCTTGCACATTTTCCATGGCAGTTAAGAGGTTAATAATGTATATATACTGAAGAAAACAAAAATGCAAATATTAATTTATTAAACATTGCTTGAATGTTTACATAAAAATCTACAAATGTCCACAGTAGATATAGACAACTCGCATCAAGTGAAACTTAATACGATCAATAAAATGTAATAATTATAAAATACAATTCAGATGAAATAGAATTTAATAAGAAACATTATTCTGGAGGGAAAGGAATTTGCCTAATTTAGGTTTCATTAATTCAACAAATTTAATCTATTATTGCTGGAAAACATTTCCATTAGTAAAGGCTAAAAATTACATACAGGGAGATTCAATAATTTAACAGGACAAGCGATGACAAAAAGGGAAAGCTGGCAGCTACTAAATGTATAAAAATTCAATGAGTAAACAAAAAGTGAAATTCCAAAAGATAAAATAATCAAAGAAATGGATGGAATATTTCACGACTTGGAACGAATACAAATAAAAATTCTAATTAAATTATACTTGTTTCCCACGGTATAAAGAGCCAGTTTGCTTAAAGAGAATACATACAAGACACTAAAACTATTCAAATAATTCTTCACAACTTCCTCTCTCAAAAAAAATACAAAAAAAAAAAAAAAAAAAAACTATCAAGAGTTAACGTAAGTACAAACATTTACATTCATTTTTTATCTTTCTAGAAGAGTACCACGTAAGGTAGAATATGAATACAGTAGTTCATTGTAGACAAATTACAATTTTCGTCTGTATTTCCATTTTAACAATACAATTAACACCGACATGTCGATATCAAGGAGCTGATTACTACCTTGAAAAAAGGATTATTACATATCACGGAGCTCATTAATCACATCAATTATAGTATTTCTGCTTTTTTTCTCACATCAAGACATGTATTTAGACTAATTTTCTTATTGAATGATATTGAATGACCTTCCAGAGGTCAAATTCGTATACAAGACGACATTTTATAACATTTCACTTCTTCCTAGTGAAATAGCTTCAGCAAATTATGAACAACTTGCATTAAGGACAGCACAAAATGCTTTCCTTTCAGATATCAAACACCTTTTATGACTAAATTTCCAGTTTCTTTTTTAAATTTAAAACATATAACAAATTCAAAACTTTTTTTACTGCATACAGTAGGAATGTAAAAATAAAACAAAGTAAAAAATAGTATGGAATAGAATTACTCACCTATTTCCGTCAAGCACTTCAATGTAACATTACGGAACATAGGAACATTCAAAAACTGAAATAATATTTTAAAACCAAATTAATATTTCATTAAATATAGGGTTATTTCATTAAATATAGGGTTGGCAAGAGAATAATTTTGGTTTTTTTAGTGTGAAATAAAACTCAATTCTTTCTATACAAAAGATGAGCTTTGATCAGTCAAATACCATCCATTCTGTTCGATGACCTTTTGCCATCTTTCCAGTAATTTAGAGATTCTGTGCTCATAGAATTTCTAATCTTTATCAGCAAAAAATGCAGCCAAGTGCTATTTGAGGTCATCGTTATTACTGAAATTTTAACCATTTAAGAAATTTTGTAAAGCTTTGAAATAAATTATAATCTGATGGTGCAAGGACAGGACTATATGGGGAATGCAACATTACTTCCCAACCAAGCTCCAATAATTTCGTACATGTTGCTAAAGATGTACGAAGCTTCGCACTGAAGTGACGGAACACTATTTTTTTTAAATTTAATTTTACTTATTTTTTCATTTTGCCAATTTCGCATTCTCTCTGACTGATTTCTCCAACTTCCAATATCATAAGTTGTTGGTAATAAACAGCTGAGTTGATAGTTTGGTTGTTTGGAAGAACCGAAAATACAAAGCACCATTGTAATCCCAATAAACTGATAGCATATCTTTTTCTGATGCAATTTAGCTTTTGATATTTGTGCTAATTCATCATGCTTCGACAACGATCTTTTTTAATTAATAATATAGTAGACAATTCATTTTTATCACCAGTGATAATTCATTTGAAAAAAATCAACTGAATACCATCCGAAAAAAGTATCACAAATATATAGTTTCACTGTGTTAAGTGAATTTCTTTCAATTCATGCGGAACCCAAAATTAAGCTTCTTAACAAGTCCAAGACATCTTATGTAGCTTTCAATTATTATATATACGATTGCAATCTCTCTCACAGTTATATCACAATTCCATTCAATTTTCACTTTAATTTTATCATCAACAACTTCAGAAGTTTGACCAGAACACTGGTCAAGTACAAAAATCTCCAGAACAAAATTTTTTAAACCAATTCTGACACATGCATTCTGTTAAGCAATAAACACCATAAATTTTGCATGTCTCTTTTTGAGCCTCAACTGCTTTCTTGTCTTTATGAAAATAAAAAAATATGTTGAAAATGTTTATTTTTACATTCCATGTTAAAACTGATCGCTGTATTTGTTTCTGTAGCAACTTAAAAGTGTCAGCTGCCAAATGTCAGAGGAAAAAAATTATAAGATTGACAAAAGAATAACAAAATTAACATAACACTATGCATTACAGCAAACCGAAATTGCTTTCTTGTAAACCCAATATAATTAATAGAACATCACATGCACGTATTAAATAATATCTTATATATATATATATATATATAATGCAAAATAATATTTTAAAGCTTTTTTGAAAAACATTAATAACATTAAATGCATGTATGAAATAATATTTTACATATACATATATATAATGCAAAATAATATTTTAAAGCTTTTTTGATTTTATTTTTTGATGCTATAATTTTACAATTTTTTACACTGCTTATTTCAGCCTGCAGGGGTTGAACTGAAAAAGACACAGATTACTTTGCTTTTTAGAGACTATTTTAACATTAATGTGTATCTTTGTTAGTTCACAAACAGGCTAATTTATTTAGTTCTTTCACTGCACTAACCACCCGATGACAACACAGCAAAAGATGTAGATTTCTCTTTTCATTTTTGGTTTTGACATGTTTTAAACCCTTCTTGCAGTTTGAATTGAATATGGAATGAATTTTAAATACACTATTTTATTTTGCATGTATAACACAAGTGCAAATAGATGATTATTCGAATGAAAAAACATACCTTATAAACCAAAGTACTTATTAGCTTGGTTTCAAATATGTATCCAAGTGGTATCCAATTAAGAAATCGAAGCAAGGTTTCTAACGTTGCATGAACTAATAAAGCATTCTGGGAGTTTTCCTGTAACAGATTTATGACAAATGTTAAAATATTTAGCACAAGAATACATTTTATAATTAAAACTCTAAAAAAATTATAGTACCTACCATTAAGGCATTTTTTTCAAGTGCTGGTAATTTGCTTTAAAAAATATCTCTGAGAGACTCTTAAGATAGAATGTCTTTACTGGATATATGGATAATCTTTATATTATGTTTATTACCAGCTATGGCATGCATTTCATATTAGATTAGGATATTTCACATTCAGAGCTTCGTTAACAATAGCCAGGTCCAAAACTAACTATGTATTATTTTAAAACAGGTTTTTCCTAAATTTTTATTAGAACTGTTTCTTCTTTTTTGGATTACATATCCGTGCCCCTGCATCAACTGATTCAGTAACCATGTTTACAGATGCACAACTAAAAATAACAGCAGCAAAGATCCACGTTTGCGCATGTTTGGAAAAATGACACTTTCATAATGCTTGTTTCAAACAGTTAAATTTGATTCTGAGCACTCAAGCATATAAGGCTGCCAAACATTGGTAATTCAATTCAGGTTCAAATCCTGGCAAGCATGTTGAATATATGTACATTTTCATGGTCTTCATCAGAATAACATGTATATAGTTTAACCACACCAGCTGCGATCAGGAGCATAAACACAAAGGTGCCATTCAGAATTTATTTATGAAACAAAATGGATGGACGTGAACTGCATGGTAAGGATTCTTCTCTCTTTCTTTCTCCAGTTTATTTTCACTGCATTCAAAGCAAAGTCAAACAGCACACACTTAAGAACAGAGAAAATTACTTTTAATCTAAAATAATATGCTGATCATCACTTGTAATTAACTGTTTAATTGCATTATTTTTAATTTGTGCATTCATTTCTTTACATATAGGTAAAAATTTGAGCGTTTTCAAAACTTAATTTTGTGATTAAGTATATTAAATAACTATGATCAAAAAATAATTGCTATTATTATGAATAAATTATTATAATTATTCTGAATTTACTTTTTTCTGTTTAAGCAAATGTGCTTAGATATTTATGATAAATACCCTATTAAGTTAAAAAACTGAAAAGCAAATACAAGTAAGAAACAAATTTATGCACCAACAGTTACAGATTTCAATTCATGTTTAAAACCAATATAATGCTTATTGTACCACTTTTGAATACAGAAATTTTAAAGTATATGTTAGCAAAGAAATAATATACATACATAAACAGAAATTTAATTAATGTAAGTCAAATTTTGTTAATTGTAATGTTATTTGTAAACACATTTATATACATACACACACACAAACATGGCATTCTAAGTTATTTAACTTACCATAACAAAATTACAAAGCTGGAAGATTTGTGAAAATTCAATACACATTGTATCTTTCAAATGCTTGGCTTTTGCTTGTGTCATCTGCCCACTCGAAAAATCAAAAACCTCCTCACTAAAAATAAAATGTGATATTAAGCTTTATACACTATATCAATAAAAATTAGTTGCCACCGAATAACAAACTAGTTTTCAAAACAATTTTATTGTGAAACATCCATCACTCCACATGAAAACAGTAATAAAAACATTAAAGTGATGAATTAAAAAAAATTCAAAATTTTGTGTACAGAACTTCATAGAAATTTATTTAACACAAATTTCAACTATCATCTGTATTACATTTCATTATAATGAAATACAATTAAATAAGTTTACCTTAACAGCTTCAAAATATTCATATTATTTTGACACAAGCTCTCGTTGGTTTTGCTGGCACCAACAATGTCACTGATGAAAGTAGGCCAGTTTTTAGGCCACTCTCGTTTCAAGATCTAGGAGAAAAAAATCATACATAGAAATTACATATTGGTATATAAATCTTAATTTTTTATGTATATTTACAAAACAAACTGTTCATAATAGAAAAATGTTTTGCAAATATCAAGGACAATAAGTACATGTTACAAATACACTATAACATACCTGAACCAGTATCATATTTAGTTTATTCAAATAAACTTTTTCCCTCTCCAAACTTTCTGGATCTGAAGATGTTTTTATAATCAAGCCAACAATATATTTCTTGATACCTATGAAACAAAACCCCAAAATTAAAATTAAAAAATTAATCTAAACAAAATATTATCAAGAACTCAGTTTTAAAATACGTTTGAATTCAATACTTAAAAATCTTTAACCCTCCACATACTGCTCGATTTTGGTTTTTTTTTCCCTCTTTTCTCCATCTTCATATATTACTATTCACATATTTATAAACAAAATTAATTTAATGCAGGGATTCCAATAGTTTCTAAATTTTTAAAAAACATGCAATGCAGCTCGCGTGATTTTAGCAGGCATGGAATAAAAATATAAAAACACACAGGATCACTTTGATAAATATACATGCTAACTCACTGGTACACCTAATAATATTACTTGTACTCACTTATTATTATGCAATTCTTTTTTAGTGTGGTAAACTTTGAAACATGGCTCTAAACATAATCCAACTTTACATTCTTCACACGAAATGAAAGTCTGTTTACGCATTTTTCCCCATTGTTGTTTTTTATGGTGCAACACACAGCACATTGCCTTCTAGGTTCCTTTTTTTACAGAATTTGCTGGTATGTGACTTGCAAAATGCCTCCCTACAAGTCGAGAGCAGAAGAGTATTTGTCAAAGATTTCCTCAGTCACATTTTTTAGAGTTTGTTATTTTTCTGTATATTATATATGAATTCCACAGTGCTTGGTCATATATATGGAAAATATTTTCCTGTAATATTTACGAAGTTGTTTACAGGTAATAGGCTAGTACACCATCTGATCGCATCTCTCAACACCAGCCATTGTAAAGTTACAATCATAAATCACTTTTAGCTTCAGTTTTTCTTCTAACATCCCTGAATAAACTGATACAGATAATCATGTGTACCAAGTGTACTACGATTTTCTTATCATTCCACAATGAAAGAAGCAACAGTGTCGATTGTGTTCAGCTGTGAAAAAACAATAGTACTACCTTACAATGATATAAACCTGCAATGCCATCTAGGTGCAAAACGAAACGTGAAATATGAATATTACAATATTCTCACAATACATGGAGAAAAAGTGGGATCCGTATTGAAAGTAAGAAAAATAAACTTATCCACGCTATTTTTGCGTGACAAGTATCACGAGACGGATTTCGCATCACATGGAAATCACGAGTGCCGCACGCAGAGGGTTAAATATATAATGAAATAATCTATCAATCTGGCAAACATGTATGTTAAATTAATAGAAAGCAATTATTGTATTTATTTAGAGGAATTAAAATGAGAAACTTTAATTCAATAACTATATTACTTTCTAAATATGGAAAAATAAATATGTATATTTCAAATACAAATTTAAGTTATTACAACCAGTTTTTAAGAGATATTAGGTACAGCAGTACAATCAAATGATCATAACGTACTTACGTACTATGAAGATTACCTAGATATCACCAAAACTGGTGATCGATACAATTTTGTTGACCCATCTACACAGACCCGTACTCAAAACGTGGAAAGAATGTGGGGTTCCACAAAATGGAAGAATAAGCGATAACGTGGGACAAGTTGCCATAATTTCGATACCTATTTAGCGGGAAAAAGAGGAAATGCCTTTCGATGCAATTTTGAAAGCTATTTCCCTCCACTTTCTTCATCATTAACTTCAATGTTTTCTTTTAACCAATTTTAAGCAAGTTAATTTTAATTTTTTAATTCGTATTTAGTATATAGTTTATATACTTTTATTTATAATATGTATGTATGTATGTATATATATATATATATATATATATAATATATTCAGGATTTTTGGTTTTTCAGTTTTTCTCCTTTATAATTAGGACTTTTATTTTTAAAAGAATTTATAGAGATAAAAAATCAGGAATGAAAATTTTTATCGCCAAATATCGTCAAGGTAGTCATCATAGTACGTACGTACTGATCACAATACTGTTGCATGTGCACGGGGTAGTAATAGATTGAATGCACAAAGGTCTGATGCTAGGTTAATAAAATTTATTTTTATCAAATGAAACACTTCAAAGTTCTGGAATTTTCCACAGAAATACTCATATGGGTGTCAATAGTATAAGTACAATCGCTGGTTACACTTCAAACTACTAAGAGTGTAAATACAATGCATCTAAAGAGAAAGCTAACCCAGAGATATCTCAGTTCATACTGAAATAAAAAACTCGCAACAACAATAATTAAACAACTGAGAGCCGATGGTGTCTCGCCGGCCTTATATAGTTTTCACCCAACCACTATATTTCTAGTGCTTCTCAAAATTACTAGAACGCAATGATGGCCGAATTATGGTGCAGCTGATATAGTAATCAATTACATTTATTCAATTCCAATACCCCTTATAGTGATACATGGACTGGACCAAAGTGTCACTGAAATCATTGTCAGCTTGGCGAAATTTCACTAAATTACTGAGATACCCATTTACTCAACGTTAAATGGACTTGCCCCTGTATATTTATTTTTCCAGCATAGCTCTTGAGATTTTTCATGTTACATACGCAGCAAAACAAAAAAAGGTCACAAATAATTGCACTGAAGTCAATTATCTATGTACAAAATTTATAACAATACATTTCAGATCAACTATATACTGTCACATTAATTTTATTCTAGACAAAATGTACACAATAGCATGTTTAATTTGAAAAACAATTTGTACTTTTGAAATAATTTTTACAGTGATTTACATCCTAGCAATTTCAATAAAAGGCATTTCTAGTTCCCATACATTTATATTTTGATTATAAAAAATTTAAGATAAAAAATATCCCCCCGGGGTCAACGTAGAGAACTCTGCGAAGCTACTGGCTAGGATCTGTACCTATGCAATCTCGGTCACGAGGGTATACAAATTATGAACCTAGTGGTTCTGGGGGCTCCGGGAAGGTCACTTATTGACCCGCCCGGGGTTCGACATGTCTTAGAGCAGGGAGGTTCTAGAAGCCCGGGGATAACTCCCTGGGTATGCTGGGTAATGGCCCCCTGCGACGGGCTCGCTCGTGCAAATGGTGGGTAGCAAATTGACGACCAGTGATGCCTCAAATTGGTGCGTTGTGCTGACCTCTTCAAGGTTCTCGGAAAGGGGTTGAACCCCGGCCCCGGTTCTGTGGGGGGAAGGAACCATAATGCGATTCAGTTCGCGGAACAGGGAATGCCAATAATATGGTAAAAAAAAACATATGAAAGGTTTCAGATTTTAAATTATGTCTAAAGAAGCATTTTTTTAACATCTTGTGTGTTACTTTTATTTATTAAATATCATGCTCTTCCCACTTGAACCATAAAATTCAGTTCAAGAGCAATATCTCAAAATAATTTTAAAATTAGCATATCTTTCATATCTCCAATATACAGTCTCACGCACTGGAGATAAAAATGTTTTTTCTATACATCTGCCATTTGCTCGCTTTGAAATCGTAATTTGTTAAAATTTTACAAAATATGAAATCGATAAACAAATTCCAAATTTGGGCTTATTCGGGTGGAAACGTTCAATGATCAAAATTTGATTGCTCTAGGTACCGTTGTTTTATCACAATGCAAGAAACATACATACATACATTTATGCAGATTCTTCAATATTTAATTTCTTTAAATATAATAGAGGGTGATAATATTCGGTGGCAACAATTTGAAAAGTGAAACAATGCTGTTAGTGAATCAATGCAAAATGCCAAAACGAAATGAATATCCTTGCCAAAACGAGATGAATAGTCCTGAGTAAATTGCCCCTTTGGACTAATTATGTAATAACAGCTGAATTCTTTTTTTGATTTTCTTTAAATGCAAATTTTAATAATATTTTCCCTTTTTTGTTTTTATACACAAATGCTCAAATATTAAACCTATACATTTTGAGTAAAGATTTAGTTTTATTAAAGGACAATGGCAAGGAATTTTATTTATGAAAGGAAATGGAATAGTTTTCTCAAAAGTTTCTACATTAATAATCTGTAAAATGAAAGCTATATACTTGTATTTTAAATTAATGCTTAAACCTCTTGGGGCATTTCAGTATTCATTACTGAATACCAGCCTTAAATTTTTGTATTAAAATGCAAGTCCTTTAGTTTATCGCTGATACCATTCATTCCAAATCTTTTCACTAAATGAAAAAATTTTTTCTTTCCTTATCTACTATATATCCCTAAATTTTTGCACCAAACATCTACACATAAATGATATAATTAAATAAAAAATATACTTTGAGCAAAGCAACGTTTAGTCTCGGCTAAAATGCCATACTCAACTAAGTGACATTGACATAATCTTCAAGAAAATAAAATTACTTAATTTTTTTTCACATATTTTATTAGTCAAAATGTAAAATAAAATCATCCCAAATAATGACTGGTTTGTTAGCCGACATAGCAGAACATTTCTCTTCCTCAATGAGGAAAAATACTTTGCTCCTTAAAAAGGCTTCCTGAATTTTTCAAGAACAAACATCATCCTTAAAGTTAAATTTTTACCTAGTTTTATTTTACCTTAGGGAAGAAAGACATTTATCACACAAATGTTTGTCTTGACCAAAGGGATAAAAGAATTCCAATGGCAAGAGGATAAAAGTGATGAAAATCTACATCCCCCTGTATCATATGACTAACAAACAACTAGGTCGCATAATACAAGGTGCCCAAAGGGGAGTTTTTTTACCGTTTTGCGTGTTACCTTTATTTATTAAATATCATGTTCTTTGCATAAAATTCAATTCAACAGCAATACCGCAAAATAATTATAAAGAGCATAACTTCAAAATTTCTGATAGATATAGTCTCGCATGCTGGAGATTTCCGTACAGTGTTGCCATTAATCAAAAATTCGTTAAAGTTTTACAAAATATGAAATCGATAATAAAACAAATTCCAAATTAGGGCTTCCAAATGCTTATATTCAGTGAAGAATTACGTTATTCAAAATTTGATGGCTCTAGATACCGCTGTTGTATCACAATGCAAGAAGCATACATACATGTACACAGATTCTTCATTATTTAATTTCTTTAAATATAACACAGAGCGATAATATTTGGTGGCAACAATCTGAAAAGTGAAATGGGCATTTAAAGTTTTCAATGCAAAATGCCAAAACGAAATTAATAGCTCTTCTGAGCTAATGGCCCTTTGGACTAAAAAGAAAAATCAATAATTTCATCTTGTTATGGATGCGTGATTTTTGTATGGAAGATATCCAAAAAATATACACTTCCAGAACACAACGATGTTGAATATGTTTCACATTTAGGTTTTAAAAAAATTAAAAATATTTTCTGTATAGAAATCGTAATTACCTTAATTATAAAAGAAAACAGTTCCATAATATGCATACAAAAAGTCTGAAATTATGAAAAGTATAATTTTACTAAAAGAAAAGGACTGTTTAATAGTCAGTGTTACAGAAGTCATGAAAAATTACATTTTGTTTACATAAAAATTACAAATGTTAATCTCAAACCTGCATTCATACAAGAATATACCTTCTGAAAAAACAGTGTATCTTTAAAAAGTTTTCATTCAATGTTGTTTAAAGTTTAATAATGCTATGAGGGCTACCCAGCCGAAAGATGCAAAGCTCAAGATAACAAAACTTTCAAGAATAAATTTTTAGATGAAATTGGCTACTACTCAAGTAATACATGGAGGATTCTTTAGTATAATTTACACAGTATTCAAATTTTAAATTCTGAGAGGAAAAAGTACAATCAAATTCATTTTTATTCATAAAAATTAATAACGCGTGCCAAATTTTGCCTTTAAAATATTATTGAAAACAAGTAATCAATTTTTATAGAAAGACACGATGGCTTAAATGAATACACAATCATAATTCTAGAAGTTTTACCTTCACACTGATTTCGAGGCAGGACCTTCCATCTTGTTTTAATGACGTTTTCCAAAATCTGTAACCCATAATATTTGGTTTGCTGGTTTTTGGAAAATTCTAAAATGGCATCCACTCGTGTCCATGCATCAGGATGCTCTTTCAGAGCTGTCAGAACTTCTTGTGCAATTTTTTGCTACAAAATAAAAGATACTGTCAGCACAAAAATAAAAGATACTGTCAGCACAGAAATAAAAAACACTACCTTGAAAATGCACCAAACAATATTTAGAAGGGAATTTTCAAACAAATTGCATATATTGACCAATCCTGACACCAAAATTATTGTATAACTTGTGAAATACAACTTACCTGGGCACCTTCACCAGTATACATACAATTTACAACATTATCAAGCAGATTTATATCAAGCTTCTGTGTAAAATCCAGCAGCCTCGCTGCCTGATCCATCATCGTTGCCATGTTCCCATTGACTGTAAAATAATTACATAAAGCAATAAATTGCATGAAATAATTACAACAAAATAGTTACACCAAGCAATACATAACATGCTCAATAAAAGTAATAATTCAATATTGTTATTAAAATGCATTTAAATACAGCAAATTATAATTTTCAAATTCTTAAATTCCTTATATGCATGCAGGAAATGGAAACTGAATAATTGCTTTTGGCATCATGGTAATTTTTCTATAGTGCACAAGATGATATGCGAGTGAATTCAACCTTTTCTGTTGCATGCACAATGCATGAAATTAGGTATGGCTTCTGCATATATTACTACTTGATCACCACAAAAGTAATCTTCACTCTATAATATTAAAATCAGTACGCGTCTGTCTGTTTGTAACACTCCTGGAGAACCACATGGCTCTGGGCTTAGCGAAGCACACTGTTGACAGCGCCAGCTCATTGCTATTAAGTTTGCATAAAATACTCAAGCAACTCGGAATGTAAAGGGAAATTTCGACTCCATCGCTACGATTCTTGTATTCTACATTGGATTTCCAGCCAAATTTTACTTATTTGCTGCAAGATCACATCTGCTTGCATAAGTAATTTTTTTTCCCCCAAATTTCGAACAACTCCGAAACATTTGCAAAAATGTTTTGTTGTTTACGTAAAAAACTCGCTCAGTGCATAATGTAATCATGTTGACTAGTTTTCCTCATGCAAATTGGATCGGAGGTCAATCGGCGGTAAGCTAACATGGTTGCCACTGATTGGCCGATGACGTCTAGATCGGCAGGTTGGCCGAACTATATATATGTACGCCGGGGAATCGGTGAAATGGGGCGTTATTGAGGGCTGAGTCAGCATTATGATACTTTTCTTTCCTTTTAATGGTTTTAAAAGCTACAATATTAGCTTATTTTATTTAAGTTGAAGAAATAAAGCATGGATTTTAATTTAGATTGGTCTTATAGTTTTCTTTGCCAATATCACCACTGCCATTAGGTTATGGGCCCAGGGCCAACAGCTAGCCAGTTACTCAGTTCAACTCAGCATTGAAGGAATGTAGGTGAAGAGGACCGTTATCGACGAGAAGAAGCTGACCTGTCTTAGAAGTTTGTTCAAGCTGTTGTGTTCACACTTAATTGAAGATGTCATTACTACCTGAAGGTTTTGAGCTGTTAAACCACGACAACTGGGATCGATGGAAAGTCGATACGAGAATGCTGTTACTGGATAGAAATTGTTGGAGCTTCATAGAAGACAAAGAAGAAGAATTAGATAAAAGTGCAACAAGGCGGGAAAAGCAGGACTTCACATTGAGAGAGAATCGAGCTTTCACTACATTATATTATGGAATTAAAACTGAGTTCAGGCCGCTGATACAAGAATGTTCAAGTGGTAAAGAAGCATGGGAAGTTCTACAGAAGCAATTCGAACCCAAAACAAGAGCAAGGATAATTCAGTTACTGGATGAATTTTTCAGCATTAGATATACACCAGATGAAGAAATAGGGTTATTCATCGCAAGGATAAGAATGACTGCAAAGAAGTTGGCTGAAGCTGGACATAATTTGGCAGATCTTTTTAAAGGATTTCAAGCAATAAGGAGATTACCCCAGGAATATTCCGGCATTGTACAGTTGATTTATAGGTGGAAGGACGAAGATTTTACGCTGGAGAAAATTGCTGAAGAACTGGTAAGGGAAGAAAGTCGACTTCGCCAGGTAAATGCTGATTTAGAAGACAGCAAGGTAAGCGTATTTAATACTATTAGTTCAAATGCAGGGAAAAATAGAGATGAAAGTAAATTTAAATCTAAGAAAAAATTAGGGAATACGAGAATAGGACCTTGTTTCAGATGTCAGAAATTTGGACACGTAATTGCTCAGTGTAAAGAAAATGTAAGTAAAAATCAGAAATTTAAAATAGACGATAAAAATGGACAGTTTAAAGATAAAGAATTAATGTTAGTAGAAAATTATGTAACAACTACTGATAAAGGAGGTAACGCAGATAAATTTAATTGGGTCGTAGATACTGCAGCTACAACTCATTTCTGTAATAATAGAAATTTAATGATAAATTTTGAAGAAATAAACGATACACGTATGTCTTCAGCTGTAGGAAATTGTGAAAGTAAAGTACTAGGAAAGGGTACCGTTAAATTTGGAGTAAAAGTAGGCAATCGAATAAATTGGATTGAGTTAGATAACGTGCTATATAATCCAAATCTAAGGAGAAATTTATTATCAGGAGCAAGGTTAGAAAAGGCAGGTGCTCATTTTGTGGTTTCAAACGGGAAGATGTGGATATATTTCAATAATTGGGATAAATTATGCTATGCTAAACGATATGACGGACTTTATCACGTAAAACCATTTAGATATGCAACAGATAAAAAGGAAGCTGATTACGGTGCAGAAATTGGAAAGTTGAATAAAGTAGACGATGCGACGCTATGGCATCGAAGATTTTGCCACGTAAATTTTAAAACTCTTCCGAAGAGATCGGATAAACCATTGCAGTTGGTTTATTTAGACGTTTGTGGCCCACTGCCAGTTCCATCTAAGGGTGGGAGTAAATATTTCCTCGCTATTGTAGATGACTACAGTAGATTAATAACAGTGTAATTGTATGAAAAACAAAAATGAATCGTTCTACAACTTTAAAAATTATCATAGGCAAATGGAAAGACTGACGAATAGAAAATTAATTAGTATATGCACCGACAACGGTGGGGAATTCTGTAACAAGCAATTCGAAAGGTACTTAGCCGAAAATGGAATTAGTGTTGAACGCACAAATGCGTACACCCCAGAAGAGAACGGCGTATGTGAGCGTTTTAACCGAACGGCATTAGACGCAGTTAAAGCTAGGCTTAATGATAGAAAAATGGGAAAAGAATGGTGAGCAGAAGCTCTCGGCTGTTTCGTACATACGTGGAACAGAGTATGTCATAAAAGCAACCGAACCCCTTATGAAATGTTCCTCAATAGAAAACCCAGTGCTGTTTATTTTAAAGTATTTGGTTGTAAAGCATATGTTGGCGTGCCAAAACAGACTAGAAATAAATTACAAATGAGATGCAGAGAAGGAATCATGGTAGGCTATGCGAAGGAAACTAGGGGTTATAGGATATGGTTACCAGAAGAACGCAGATTAATAGAAACCTGTAATGTGAAGTTTGATGAAAAGGTGAATGCAGTAGATGACACCATGGACCAGAAATCAAAAACTAATTTTAAAAGACTAGAGGAATCTGAGCTATTAGCAGAATCAGATGAAGAACAGGAAACTTCTAGAAAAGAATTAAAGTCGTCAGAAGACAAATCTATCCCGAAAGAAGTATCAGACTTAAACTGGCAAAGAAAAGCCGTTAAAAGACCAGACGGAACACGTACAGACATATATTATTATGTAGAAGGAACAGACACTCGTTTTAGATCCCATAATGATATTGAAAAGTATTGTGAGGCAAGAAATATTAAATTTGAAAAAGATAAGTTTGACTTTAGTGGCAGAAACGAATACTCCGGGAAAGTTAATTTTGTAGAACAGGAGACTAGTTCCGTATCTGAAGAGGCAAATTCCGTAGAAATTGTTATCCCACAAAATTTTGAAGAAGCACGAAAATCAGTAAATGCCGAAGAATGGAGTAAGGCAATGAAAGAAGAAATTGAAACAATGAAGAAAAGAAATGTTTGGGAATTAGTCGAAAAGCCAGAAAATAAAACTATGCTAGGAACCAAATGGGTATATACGCTAAAAAGAAATGAAAAGAATGAAGTAGTTAGATATAAAGCACGTTTGGTAGCACAGGGATTCAGGCAGAAAAGAGGTGAAGATTTTGATGATGTTTACAGTCCTGTAGTAAATTTTTCAATCATAAGAATATTTTTCACTATACTGGTATGTTTGTATGGATGGACTAATTGTCAGTTAGATGTAAAGAACGCATATTTATACGCAAACCTAAATGAGAAAATATATATGACCCAACCGGAGGGATATATTGAAGAAGAAAATAAAGTATGTTTATTACACAAGGTCATCTACGGTCTACATCAAAGTGGTCGTGAATGGTTTTGTGAATTTGAAAGCACTTTAGAAAATCTACATTTTAAGAAAATACAATGGTGTAATTGTGTTTATAAGGGTTCTAATGTAATTCTATTGTTATATGTAGATGATATTGTGATTTTTAGTAAAGATCAACGTAGTATAGATAAAGTAATTTCACAGTTGAGTAAGTTTTTTGATCTGAAAGTATTAGGCAAAACTAAAACGTTACTTGGAATTGAATTCTTAGAGAACGAAAATGGGCTTTTTATACATCAGCAAAATTATATCGAAGAAATATTTGAAAAATTTAAACATTTCCAGATACCAGTAACTTCAGTTCCCATAGCTAAAGGCACTATTCTTACAAAATTAGATTGTCCATCCACAAATGCAGAAATGCGTAAATTACCTTTTAGAAATCTGTTGGGATGTTTAGTTTTTGTAGCTAACAGGACAAGGCCTGATATTACATATGCAGTAAATATCTTATCACAATTTCAGGAGAATCCTGGAATTAGGCATTGGGAAGCATTGTTGAAATTGCTTGGTTATCTCAATAGTACTAAATTATATAAATTAAACTTATCGAGGATTAAACATCTAAATTTATATTGTTATTCAGATGCTGATTATGCAAGTAATAGGGATGACCGCGTGTCCATGGGAGGATTTATATTATATTTAGATGAAGTACCAGTAATCTGGAAAACTGTTAAACAAAAGTGTGTAAGCTTATCAACTATGGAAGCGGAATATATCGCCTTATCGGAGGCAGCGAAGGAATTAATGTGGACGAAAAATGTCTTACAAGATGAAATTTTAAAGTTTAATTTAAAAGAATGTAAACTATTTTGCGATAACAAGTCTGCCATTGATTTTTCTAGATCGCCAATAGAAAATCGTCGGACTAAACATACAGACATAAAATATAACTTTATTAGAAGACTAGTAAATGATGGATTGTTTGACCTTGAATTCATTCCCAGTAAATTAAATACTGCGGACTTATTTACAAAAGCGACAACTGCTGCTAATTTAAAGAAGTTTTGTTTAGATGTTTTCAGTGTTTAAAGACAATAAGTGTTTTCGTAAAATAGAACTGAACTATGAACTTTTGTAATTCTGTAAGTTTTGTTTTTGTCTTTGCATGAGAAAAAGAGGGCCGTTTGTTGACTAGTTTTCCTCATGCAAATTGGATCGGAGGTCAATCGGCAGTAAGCTAACGTGGTTGCCGCTGATTGGCCGATGACGTCTAGATCGGCGGGTTGGCCGAACTATATATATGTACGCCGGGGAATCGGTGAAATGGGGCGTTATTGAGTGCTGAGTCAGCATTATGATACTTTTCTTTCCTTTTAATGGTTTTAAAAGCTACAATATTAGCTTTTTTTATTTAAGTTGAAGAAATAAAGCATGGATTTTAATTTAGATTAGTCTTAAAGTTTTCTTTGCCAATATCTCCACTGCCATTAAATCAAACACTGCTTTCGTGTTTGCGCTAAAAACTCACCTCCTCGCATTTGACTGAACTTGATTTTATGATTAATATATATCTTATTTCTTATTATTTTAAGATTAAAGTAAGAAAATTTCTAAAAAATTTGCTATTTTGTTTACCTGCATAAAATTTGCACATCAAGAATAATTCGCCGACTTTAACCAAGATGACGATAACCGAGCGGGCAGAGCCGTTGGGCTACAGATCATAGCATCGAGAGTTCGAATCTCCACCGTAACTTAGTTCGGCATACGTCAATTTTGGCCAATATTTCTTGGACTTGGAAAAATTGCCTCTTTAAAGTCGATTTTTAAAACTTATTCTACCAGCAATTTCTTAGTAAGCTTTCTTTAACTAAACGTTATTTTGACTTCCATTTAAAATATAATGTTTTACATTAAATTTAAATAATGACATCATATATGTTATCTGAAGAATAAAAAGTTTCGTTTCCTGGTTTGAAGGGATAATACTCATTTACAAAATTATAACTTATTTATTTATTTTGTATTATTATTTATTTATTTTGTATTTATTGTAATTAATGTTTACATTAAATGTAAATAATGACGTCTTAACTCCAAATTTTGGTGATTACACTTCGTACAAGGACCCATTAGCGGCTGAGCGGTTAAAATCGCTTAACACTGTTAGTTCAGTTCAACTTTTGAATCCTGTTTTTGTGATTTTCCACATGTATAGCATGTATGCAGTATCCTGTGGATTCATAGGTGAATAAAGCGAGCGTGTTTGGCCGCTGTATGGGTGTTTTCGTGATTTTCCGCATGTGTATCATGTATGCGAACCTCGTGGATGCATAGGTAAATAAAGCGGGCCCAGCCCGCTAGAAAATTGCTGGACACTGGTAGCTCGGTCCAACTTTCGAATCCCGTTGAATGCGTGGGTGTTTTCGCGATTTTCCACATGTGTAACGTGTATGGAGAACCTTGCGGATGCACCGCGAATAAAGCCGCCGCAACCCGCTCAGCTGGCATTTTCCGCATGGAGAATGTGTATGCATACGCTAATAAAGCGGGCGCAGCCCGCTCAACTGGCATGCTTGCCAACTAGAAAATCGCTGAACACTAGTAGTTAGGTCCATCTTTCGAATCCTGGTGAACGCGTGGGTGTTTTCATGATTTCCCGCATGTGCAGTATCTTGGATGCATAAGGGAATAAAGCGAGCAGAACAGCGAACGGGCTGGCTGAACACTGGTAGTTCTGTCCAACTTTCGAATTCCGGCAAACTAGCGGGCGCTGCGGTGAATGCGCTCAGCTGGCGAGCTTGCCCGCTAGTTTGGGTTTATTATTTCTGTCAGATTGTAATTACAAAAGAAAATCTAAACTGGCAGAGTGATTAAGACACGAAAATAGTCTAAAGTAATATTCATTGGATCTGGAATAGGGAAATGGACTCCCCTGAATTTTTTTTCTTACTTTCTATCTAAGGAACTTTACCTTATTATGTCTAATTTTATTATTATATTTAACTTTGTATTACTATTTTAGTGCTTCATAACTTGCATTCTGAAACTGAAAATACAGTACATTATTTTTCCATTAATTTTGTAGGTGACTGAATTTTCAACATCTGTCTCCAACTGTGCCTTCCCAACATCACCCATTGGCTGACCAAATTAATTTGGTAACATGATAATGACTTAAAGTTATAACTGCACTACCAATTCTTAAAATTTAAATGCTACTTTTTAACATATGTGGCATCGGAAGGCATTAGCATTAATAAATGTGTCATTTATCAGCAAAATTACCTACCACTCTGAAATGATACATAGAAGTATCCCTTCAAACACTCTACTAACCATATTTTTTGGAAGCAGAAATTATTGAAGATAGAGTTCAGCCAACTGTAGAACTAACACTGTCATAACGCAAAGTGATCAAATCTCCTACTAGTTAAAAAAAGGGAGAAGTCTGACTCTTTAAACAGTCTGACTCAGTAAACAGTGCTCAAACACACATATGATATCTGCAGCGTGTAATTTTAAGCTTTGAAAGACAATGAAAAGTTTATATTCTTTTAATTACTATAGAAAAAGATAAAAGCTCACTTTATATAGCAAGAAGGTACTGGAATTATTTGAAAAAGTTTATACTCTAGCAATAGAGTAGAACATTATAAAACCAATTGGTTCAGAATATTGAATTATGAATATCGTGTGGTTATTTTTTATGCTTTCAATCATAAAAAATATTAGTAGTACATATATTTTTCATTTGAAATTTTTATTCTAATTCTCAATTTTTTTTACCTTAATTACAAAACTATAATTTGATACAGAGATATAATCCAGCATTGGTAAAAATGACTATATACTAGATACTAGAACTTTTATAGCAATATCTAACATACTTAATTATTTTCTTAAAAACATAACACACATATATATATATATATA
>KK114363.1:142340-154873 GCA_000611955.2 Stegodyphus mimosarum | reverse complement strand
TTATTATTATTAAATACTTTTTTTTCAATTACACTGCACAAAACACAACTGTAAAATCAAAAAATTTTTTAAAGCAGAAATTTTTAGAATTCTTTATATTTTTTCAGCATTTCCTCAACAAAATAACCTATGCAACTTTTGTTCTTTTTAACTTTGCTTTTTAACTAACTTTGTTTAAATACCGCTTTCTTTGCACTTATGCCACATAAAACTCAATAATAAAATCACAAAATTTTTAACAGTAGCTTATTTTTAGAGTTCCGAAATGACTGTTTTAAGTGACGTTACATATTTTTCTATTTTTTTTCAGTCTTTATCCAGTTTATCATATCAGTGTTCACTTCTCTTAACAAGATGACGTACACAACTTTTTTCTTTGGCTTTCTGTTATATGTGCTTTCAACTTCATTCATTAATCATCAATTTTTCAAAATTCAATAACAAAATCAAAAATTTTAAAAACAGCACATTTTTAGAATCCTCAATGGAGTGTTAAGTACTGCGTACACTTTTTTATATTCACTATATTTCTTTAAAAAAAAGTATGCACTGATAACAGTGGGTGACAACACCCTTTTATTTGTGTTGCCATGTGTGTTTTTATAGTTGCTATATTACTTTTTTATAATGTATGGCAACAACATTTGGTGACAACACACACACAAAAAAAAAAGATACAAAAAAAAGTGAGATTCACGAATAATATAGCATTAGTGATACAAAAAAAAAATTTAAACCTTAACGTTAAAAAGGTATTGTTCTGTTATCAGGACCGCATTCAGAAATGCATGAATGTATGCACGTGTGTATGCAAGTACATGCATATATGTGTATACACACATTTGTACTAAACACATTTGTACTCACATACATGCACATATACATACATTTCTGAATCTGGTTCTGATAACAGAATAGTACCATAAAAAATATTTTTCTTAGCTATCAAAACATTCTTGATCATATATGAATAATTAAATTAACTTTGGCATTACTTTCTAAATTAAAAACATCTGAACTTCACATACTTTTCTTAATGAAGTTTACAACAAAATTTTCATTGACAAATAAAATCAGAAACTGCTCAACACTGAAAAAAAGTCAATCTAGCAGGTGGAGCTAAGTACCAGTAATTTTACACTACTCAACATGATTGATAAAATTAGCACATATTTAAATAAATCTACAGTTCCAACTTTTCATACTAAAGATACAATTTCATTTTGCATATTTTAAAACATAAAATAAAATTTACCCTTTTCCACAGCTCAGTGTTGAGCTAAATGAAGAAAAATATATCAGATGATAATTACTTGCACAATACCTAGAGGGGGGAAAAAGTATATATAAATGAATTATATTTCTGAAAAACCAGTCCTCCAAATACAATCCAATTACATTTATACACTTTCCTTTAAAAAATCTTTATTTTATTTTCCCCCCCAAAACAGCTTGACACAATTTTTTGTTGATTGTGAACAAACTAAAAATTTTAATTTTACTGTATACGGCACTGAGCATAGGAAAAAAAAAATTCAGAACTTGTGAATTATCACAACCACCTTACTCAAAGTCAACGTGTTAACCATGCACATGATAATTATTTAGGCAAACAGACACATAAGCATAACAAATATGCAGTTTCCAATATTGCTATTTTTGTATATATTCTTTTTGCTGTAATTGCAAGCATCCTCTTATAGTTTTTTTTCTTTTTTTGTCTTAAACAAGATTTTAAAATTCTTTCTTGTGGGATTTTTCTATAACAGATGAAATAACAGAAACCAAGGTGAAATGTCTGTGGAAATAGAGTATTTTAATACAAAGTCACTGAAGGAATAAAGGTCCAAAAGCAAACGCTACAAAATTTTCACCATAACAAATATAAAAACCTGTTTGTAACTAGGTTTAACGACTGTTTTGGGGGCTAAATATAAAATAAACAAGAAATAATATAACGAATAAGAATAATATAAGAAATAATATAATGAATACGAATAATATAAGAAATAATATAATGAATACGAATAATATAAGAAATAATATATTGAAACATAAAATAAGTATGTATATATATATATTTTTTTTTACAATAAAAGTAATTTGTTTTTTTTTTTCCCCTTTGGTAAAATCTGTGCCAAGGTAGTTGCGATAATACGTAATTACCAGACATCCTTTAAAAGAACTTTTAACTGACTGACTTTTGGGGGGGATGTTCAAGAATTGCCGGATTTTCTTCCAACTGCTCGTCTATTCTAAAATTTGGTACTTACGTACTATCACAACCACCTTAGTAGAAATCACCAGACTTTCAGAATATGCCAAACTTTCTTAACTAGTGCATAACAATTATTCAGACAACCATGTGCATGACAAATATTGTTTTCAACACTGCCATTTTCATACATTTTGTTTTTGCTGTATTGCTATTTTCTACAGCTTTTATAGGAAAATTATGCTTAATTTTTGTCTTAAACATGATTTTAAAATTCGTTCTTGTATGATTTTAACACAATAGAAGAAAGAGAGATGAAATTTCTGTAGCTTTATAAATATTTGTTCTCAGTATTACATTTTAATAACTGATTTTCTTAACTTCACTGAGGAACACCTGCTGTTCTTTTTAGTGCTTTCATATGGAGACAAGACTGGTAAGAAAGAAAATTACGGATCAGTTTGGCAAGTTCTAAAAACTTCTGCAATTTGTCAAATCATCCCATTTACATGATTACAAATTCGAATAAAATGTATAAACATATAACGAAAGCTGATATAAAAAAAAAGATTTAAGAGAAATGAAAAAGGGATGTATTTTAAAGCATATTAATATGCATATTATGGGGCTGAACACGTTAATAGATCATTCTTCTTTTGTAGTTTCACAGGGTTAACCATAAAAAGAATTTGAAATGTTATCTTTCTCATATTTAAAAACAGCAGCAACAGAAAAGAAAATTATTTCATCTCGATGAAGTTAAAAAAATATTACTATTTAAAGTTAGCAATAAATAACAGAAGAGCATATTTCTTTGCTAAAACTTTTAACAAAATAAAGAGCAAAAAGATAAAATTCTGCTGTGTATACTGCATCAAGATATCAATTACAGTTATTTCTTTTACAATACAGGCCCATTTAAAAAGCACAAAATGTATTTCTTAATTATTTATTTTATTTTTAAGATTGTCTAACTAAGAGACTCTCAGACTTTTAGTTTCAGTTTATGAATACAGTACTTTTACTAAAATTTTGGTATTTATCAACATTTTCTTGGTTGCTTTAAAAATATATTAAAACACAATTTTTTTTTAATTTAGAAAAACAAATGCATTTTTCGAGTTTTAGAAAGGAGAAAATGATCATCTAGCAATGGTGAAAGGGGCGCACGAAGCAAAAAAAGTTGAGAACTGTCAAAATGATGTACTTAATAATTGACTGGCCATAATTTATAATATGCAAAGCAAATAATTTTTGAGAACATCTGCAACATTACTGAAATTCGGAAAAGACATTTTTTGCTTTGTAAGCCATATATGCCTTTTATAGAAATTCAGTGTCCTCTTGATAATCCGAGTGCAGATTATTTTTGTGTGATGGTGCCCACACACTCAATGTTATGTGCAAGCATGCTCTAAAAGACATTGAATTGCATCTTTAGGTTTGGTTTCAAGGATTACCTCCTACAATTCGATGTGTACGTGCACAATCAAAGGCATTATTTTGGCTGATCAAGGGAATTCTTATGTTTTGTATCTCTCATTCTTCTCATTCTTTTAAAAATTCATTTAAAATTTATTAAGTAAAATTCAAAAAAAGAATATACTACAAATACTAAGTAAAGAAAACTATTTTAACATTAAAAAAAACTTAATGTTAATCGAAAGAACTGAACATGGAAAATAAGACAATAAAGCTCACCGTACACAATGGAACTGGCATGCAAAACTGTTTATGATATTGTTTAAAAAAGAAAGAAAAGGGAATGAGAGTTTTTATTTTCAAATACTAAATGTGAAATGTGTCTGTGTATCGTAAGTCATAAGCTTCTGAACAAAATATCTACCAATCTACCAAAGTACGGTCACTCACATACAACTCATCCATAATAAACCGATTCATACATTTCTGCCCCCACATATGTTAGTTGAAGGATCATACTGTTGATCTACTCTTGCTGAACACAGGATCACGTCATTAACAAACTGTGCAAATTGCATTCTGCAATGTTAACTTTCTATGGAAAAAAACAGGATAAGTACAGTTCAGATTAAGAAAGTATGTACACTTTTTTTCAGACATTACCTCGGAATGGATGCGAGTCAAAAAGAACTGTCCCACCCACAGGACAGGGTTTTACATCCCTAAGCCTCTTAACCCTCTGACCGGCCAGGGTTTTCGATAAGAAAGCAAAAGTTTCCCAAATCTACTATGAAAAAAATTATTTTCTTGATTTTAATGTAAAATTTCTCCTGGTATTTTATACTTGGATTTGCGTACTTTTAATATATATCCTTGATTTCTTTTGACATATTTTAATATGCACGTACATATATATTCTTACTTATATCACAAAAAATATTCTAGGTCGTATATACAAGGCCTTGCCGTTTAAAGAGTTAAAGATACACACACACAAAAAAGATCTAACTTCAGAATTTTTTATACTATTTTAGATTATTATTTAAGCTGTTATATATGTTAAAATTAGCATTGATAATCTTTTTCCTTTACTTTACATGAAAATATACATAAAAAATTGCAAACATTAGAAAATAATTTTTGGAAGCACTACACAAATTTTTCCAAGGTTTTACTTGATAAAATGCTTTAATAAACATTAAAATTATGACAAAATACAAGAAAGAGTATCTACAAGAAGTAATAAAATCTTTCACAAGCGGAAGGCAGGCACTCGGAGAGCTCTATCTCTGATAAAATGTCTGTATCAGAATTACTGAAAATATTGTTTTGTAACTCTTTAGAAAGTGATACATCACTCTCATCCATGTCACAAATTGGCTTATTTACCATACGAGTACATCCTTCTTCTAACGATAAATAACACTTTCTTGCCATAATAAACTGAAGTTAAGGCTTTCCAAAATAACGAGGGAAGTACCCAGAATATATCCGAAAGCAATGTAAAGCATTACAGAACCTCTCCAGTGGAAAAAAAGAATTGGGAGAGGGATATTACAGACCATGAATGTTTATATCATTAGCCCTTGTTTAAATTATACTTTTCCTATTTTCCCTCTACAGCTGATGAACAAAATACAAAAGTCAGGCAGAATGTGATCAAACTGAAGGTCAGGATCTTAAAACTACATTCAGTTCAAAAGTAAGACACAGGATGCTACCTATAGTAGTCTTTAAAATATGGTTCAGCTTAAAATGCACAAATGCATCACCCATCCCAAGCTCATTCTGCTGGGACACCTAGGTGCGAGAGATGGTATTAGAGAATGTATATATGGGATGTCAGTCTAGAAAAAGGTAAACTATTTTTTTAAATACCTGGTGATTTTTGCCTGGGACAATGCCTGATGCAACTCAATAAACATTTCGTTGTAAGGAGTGCACAGTTTTTTCTCTCATAAAGTATCCTCTTTCTTCATTTGGTTAATCTTTACTACAAAATCAGACCGTTCCTGGGGTATTTTTTAAGAATTCATTTAACTTCTTTTTTTGTAAGACTGTGGTTTTCATTACCACTGCTTTCTTTGTCTACTACTGTTATAAGATCATCCAGTTCTTCATTTGTCATTTTACTATCATCATTCTTGACTAATTCTTTAATTTCTCCTTCCATACCTGAAAATCTTTCCCTGCCTATTAATTTTGCAATCTGTACAATTTCCTTGGCTTCATTTTCAAGTGATGGAAATCCTTTAAAACTGACAACATTTTGCCAGAGCTGGTATAGTTCGACCGTCTCAAATGCAACCCTGGCTGGCATTCTGCCAAAACACACAGACTCATCCAAAAGGGGCGTTATTAGTTGCTGCGATGTGAAAAGTCATGTGAAAGTCTTCTCTTCTCCGGAAAGAGATATACTGGAGGGAAAAAAAGTCCCTATCCTTCCACCCTATTTTGAGAATAATTCAGTCCGAATGGCACATGCGTGTTTGCGCTCATGGTCACGGTTGAAGCTGTCGAACTATACCAGACAGCATTCTTTGTTGAGATGAATTCACTCGTTGCCATGCGAGTTTAATCACTTGTAAGCAATGTCATATGTTGAATTGCTTCCAAAATGCCATTAGTGTATGCTGTCCTTCATCTAGTGCTTTATTTGCAGACATGTAAACATGCCCGACATAACAGGCTTTAAATGTTTTTATGAATCTTTGATCTATTAGTTGGTTTAAGGAAATGATGTTCAGTGGAAGAAATAAAACCTTTACATTCAGATGCAATGTTATGAGGGCTTCAGCACCATATCCTAGGTCATTATTGAGAATAAGACCAACTTTAAAGCTAAGCATTGTTGGACTTCTTTAAAGAATGAACTTTCAAACCAGTCATTAAAAAGAACTATCATAACACGGCTGACGCTCTGCAGCATATAACTGAAATTCTTGCATGGAACAAGTTAAGAAACCAATTAAGATAATGGTTATATGCAAAATCAGGTCTTGAATGCTCGTGTTCAGCAAGGGTTTACTGTATCAGATTGGCTGACTTACGTGAAAACTAGTTTTTTGGGAGAAAGCTACAAAGGACACAAGTTTAGGCAAAACATTCTCATCTCAATTGTGAAATAAATTTCTTGCGTCGCTGAGACACAGCTTCTAACAAGACATGTTTAAGCCAGGAACCCTCGAATTGTCGGAGAAGGCCATTTCTCAGACAAGTTTCTCCCAACCTCATACATCAACCTCATTACTTTTAAAACATACTTCAGTTTGTGGGGATACGAATCTTTTTGGCAATGTTTTGCAATTCAAGAAAGAAAGGATGATGTTAGTTTTGTTATTTTTGAAATTCTAGAAAGCAAAACACACCAAAAGAAAGAAAAAGACACTGAGAAACATATGAAAGGTTAAAATCTTTAAACCTAACAAAATATCAAACATACTTTTAAAAGAAAATGCTGAGGGCATAGTCATACAGAAAAGCCCATATTTATTGGCAAGTTATCATTTGATACAGGTAGCAAATAACATGTAAGTAATAAAATCAAATAACTATTTCAAAACTACATAAGACTACAAACAAGCATTTTTTTTTTTTTCAAGAACATTTTTTTAACATTTTAACCATGAAATATGGCAATCAGCATCTTAAAGCTTATCAATACTAAAAAGAAACTTTCATTTTATATGACATGATACCGTAACATGTAAACATTTAAACTGCTTTGACTTTAACAAAATTTGCAACTTTTAAATTTAATTCCACCTAACAAAAGCATTCATAATGAATGGTGGAATCTATCAGACACTTAGCCATTTTTTTTACCAAGAACAATGCACTCAACAGAGAACTACAGAAATGATAACACTGAAAATGGTTATCAAGTAAGGACAGCTAAGACCAGCAGGGTAAATTATGTGAAAGAATTCTAATAAGAGAGTCACTCACCTGAAAATTAATTAATCTTGTAAACTACACATTCACGAACTAATGAATTCAATTCTACATTTATGCTTCCTTATTACATATTTGTAGGTATTAACACAGATCGCTCTAACTTAAGAAGCCTCTATCTTTTTTTTTTTTTTAAGAACAGTAGTTTATTTTTTAATTACATTGAATTATGCTACTAAAAAGTAATTAAAATTCGAAAGCAAGGGAAAAACATTTCATAAAAAGAATTAACCTTCTCTACTTCCCTCAAAAAATGGAAAACAGAACAAGAAATTTAAGACCACAATCGACAATTCCATCATAATAACAGTACGAACAGACAATACTAAAGATGTACTCAAAATACTGATTCGAATAAACGTTTAAATTCAAACACCCTTTTGAGTTCTGAAGTGCTACTTATAACTACACCATCCAATACAAATGGTAAACATTCTTCTACTCAAGAGATGTTCATTCTAAAAAAACGCGATGTTATTTAACCTTACAAGCCAAAATCTCAAACGTAAAAAATAAAATAATTATAAACTACCTGTAAATTAAATAAATATTAGAAGTTAGCAGCATATAAAATGATTATTACTTCTTTAGCATTGCACCGAAAACATCAAAATCGGTAAATCAAGATCAACCGACACGCTTTTATGTACACAAATAGGAAATCTCACAAACATAAGCTTTAAACTAAAAAAACTTTATTAACAAAAGAGTAATTAAAGAAATTATTTAATTATGTTGCATATATTAATTAAAAACAAATGCCTAAGCATGGTAAAATAGAATGAAACAAGTCTGTACGCATTAACAGAAAGCACACAAAGAGTCTTCTTCCAAACACAAAGTATTCGTAAAATCAAAATACTTACTTAAATTGAATGCGATATACTTATTATCACACAAAATAGAAAAATCTTAATACTGAAAATATCTTCATACAAACATTAAACAAAAAACCACGCTCGAATTTACAATCACACTCTCAGTACTATCTCACCTTTCGCAACCGGTTTGAACTGGTTGCTCACATTTCTTTCGCGGTTCTTCCGAAGTATCTTTGTTGTGTACCTAGCTCAGTTATAGATTCTGAAATAAAATGCACCTGAACTGTTGAAAGATTACCTGTAACTTAAAAAAAATTATTATTGTGTTTCATCCTTATACGGAATTTTGAATTAAAACCGCAGTAAATATAAATATACGAAAATAAGCAAACTTCAACAAAAGCATATGCCTCGCTTATGATTGGCTAGCAGAATTTAAAGCGTGCAGTTGCAGCTTCAATGCAGCTCATAACAGCATATGTGAAAATGACCAGAAAATATTAAACTGACATAATTCGTCATATTAATTAAAATTGTAGTTTAATATAACTAAGCACATATTATTTTAATGTTTTATCATATATTTTTTAAAGAGTCGTCAGTGTACTTTCATAGCATATAGGGGAAAAACTACAGCATTTGCAAACTACAGTCTCTTTGAAAAAAATCTACTTTTTAAGTTCAGATTGGTAACAAACTGTAATAATTATAACTGCAATAAATTGCAACTAATTTTAAATAAATTATGATGTAATTTTATTATATAAATTGATTTCGACAAGAAGCTTTGTCACAAATCAATATTATTCCCTCAGAGTATTCGCTTTACTACGAGAAGACACAATTTCTAAATTTTTAAAGGCAATGAAGAATAATTTTACTTTCGCTATTTTTATTCTTTGCTTGAAAATTCTTAAAGTAGCTTTGATTAAACTAGTAGTAGTGGAAATATGATTATTTGAACTTATCAATGCAGGCATTGGACAGAAAAAAAAATTAAAATGGTTAGTTTTTCGAAGCTGGTGCACAAGTCATGGCTGTTACGTTAAAGTCTCTTAGACGCCGTTGTGTGCTAAACGTTAACGCGGCAATTCCAAGTATAAAATTAATCCAACATATGTTACTCATTTATAAATCCATTCTGCGTCCACTTTTGTGGTATGCCTGCCCGGTATGGGCATATTCTAGAAAAAGTTATCGTATGAGGCTCCAAGCCGCCCGGAGCAGTACACTGCATCAAATTACTGGCGCTGTAGTACGTTAAGAATTCTTATTTACATGATGAGTTAGGGGTCTAGATATTAAGGACCACTATTATAAAATTGCCAAAAAATTACATCAGAGACAAAGTCTATCTCCAACCCGGCAGCATATAAGCATTCTGTACCGCGCCACGCACATAGGGAAAAATCCCTCCTTGTGATTGGATATGGCTTCCTATGACATCATTTCCTCTACGCTTAAAAACGCCTTGACTTTGCTTGGGTTCGAGAGTATACCTCCATATCGTTTGTTTACATTTTAAGAACAGTACCGAAAAGATTATTATGTGCGTCGTATTTTTATTGCTACGAGGTTATTCTTACAACACTGTAGTGTGGTGAATTTAATATAAAAATTGTAGTTTTTTTCGCTGGAGAGAAAAAGTGTTATTTCTTCTTGTGCTAACTCCGTAAATGTGTATTAACACTAAGCGCAGACATTTTTAATAAATGTATTCTTAATTTAAAACCCTACATATTAAAAGTGTTGTGATTATTAATTCATTATTTCATGTTCATTATATATCCATTCTCTACAGATGCAATCTCTAAAAGCATGAGACAAGTCATTTTTCGGAAATATGAAAAACGACGTTGCAAGCTAACATAGTACACAGGAAATTCACAATATTTATAAACAGTTTGACCCAACTGGTCAGTAACTTAGTTGGTTCAAGATCGTCGTGCTTTGGTTTCTGCACTAAATTCATGAACTCAGATATTTATATAATCTAAGCGCTTAAGATTGCTTCTGATATTAACAGCATTTTTGAAAGATTTTATAATGGAATAGGAAACCATCTGCAGAACGCTGCAGCTAAATGTTTTTCGTTTCGAGGAAAACAAACGATAATTTTCACGCCCGTGTCACTCACGCGCGTCATTCATCGAAAACAAAACCATAAGAATCCCGTCTAAACGTCATTACGCCAAGAGAAATGATGTCATCGGAAAGTATATCCAATCGCAAGCACGAATTTTTCTCCATGCTCGTGGCGCGGTACAGAATGCTTATATGCAACCCGGCAATTAAAATTGCCGATTAGGACTTTAACGATCTTAATAACATGTATCGTCCGCTTGCTATTCTCAACACTTGGATCATGTAATCTTGTCATATTCTACTGCTTGTACATGTTTTATGTTTATTTTCTTTTGATTTACGAATTGTAATTACTTATATACGCTGTCAATTATTATTTACTCCTTTGGAAGCATCTCTGCTTGTGTATTGTGCTTGTCTGTTGCATGAGTTACTCAGATTATGAGCTTGATTTGATTTGCATATTACCTTTATCTAATTTACCCTCTTAGTTTCAGCTATCTACGTCACCGGCTCGAACAGCTTCACACATTTTAGGCACGTTTACACTTTACATTAGTTATTAATGCTCAAGTAAATTCTAATCACCCCACTACATTATATTCAGTTGTTACTTTTTATGAATTCCATTCGGTTATTTTACGTCACTGTTAGGAACACCACAACATATTCTACATGGGGTAGGGCCTTCGGCCCAGGTACCCAGGTATACGGACACCACTCCACTGATGAGATAAATGCACAAGTCATTTCGAAAATGAAGATTAGCTGATGGATTGCTAAGTATTGAACACAAGATTAGCTGATGGATTGCTAATCAAAAATTCAAGATACTTTATACGTTAAATTATTCGTCAAAACATGTATTAAAAATTTATTCTGTCTATATGAAGAAAGATTCATGCTTCTTCAAATAAAAAGTCTGATGTGTACACCACATGACTTCCTTCTACGGAATATTAAACTATACGCATGTTTTCCTGCTTTTCATTTAATTTAGTTCCTCAAATTTCATTAGAGACATACTTATCATTCAATAAATTCAATTCTCACTCCGCGACAGGGCAAAATTACATATAAACTCAAAATACCTATATTAAAAAATAAAAAATATAGAAAAACATAAAACACCAAATATAGTTAAAACAATTTAAAAAGTTTACAGTTAAAACTACAGTTTCTACTCAAAAACCAGCAATTCGGCCAGCGTACAAGAAGGCAGATTTGTCGGTGCACAAAACTGAAAGTTTACTTTTGGTCTCACTCGGCAAAGGGGATAATTCAATAACTTCAATGATAATTCCAGAATGGACTAAGCATAATGTAATTTGCAATAATAAAAGACGTTATCTTTGTTGTTGCGAAGCTTAGTTTCTCTAGATTGGCAACAAATCTACTATTCTGCTAAGTTTCAAATGTAAACAAATATGGCCGCTATGGTAAAAAATTCTGGTGTGTACACCACATAACTTCCTTGTACGGAATATTAAATTATGCGCATTTTGCATTTCATTTAAACTTACTGGATTGAATTAAATCTACTTCATAAACCACAATAGAATAAATGCTCTCTTTAAAATTCACTATATGTGTTGACCATAGCGACACTCTGGCGCTAGGTTTACTTAACAGCTTTGCATCTCATACTCTTTATAACACAGAACGCACAAAAATTATATATATCATCTAAAAAATTACCTAATCATTGCCATATGTTATATTCAAATGTGACAATAAATCTAAAAAGATGTATAAAAGAAATGAAACAAACAAAAAAATAAACAGTTTTTCACAGACGATTCAGTATTTCTCATTCAATTAATTCAGATCTCACTTCGCGAAAAGGCAAAAAGGCATAAAAACTCAAAATATCTATATTCAAAATTGCGAAGTAAATCTTAAACACTCCTTTCCTCGAATAAATTCCAGAACGGATTAAGCATGATTTAATTCCCAATAATAAAAAAAGGCGTTGTCTTTGTTGTTGCGTGGTGTTATGTAGGAAATGTTGTGTTGATGATTGTCTGCAAATTCAA
>KK114363.1:54537-138889 GCA_000611955.2 Stegodyphus mimosarum | reverse complement strand
GATGAATTTTCTTTGCACTATGGTGCCATTTTAGGAACAAAATTTTTATCTGATAATGCATTAATTTTGAATTTTAATACTAAACAATTAGTAGGCCATGATTTCACTTTAAACTGGTGTGACAGCTCAAATTGTTTTCCTTCGAAATCAATAGATTCTTTAGATTATTGCTATGCGATACGTAAATATAAACTTTTGCCTTTCTCTGAAAGCATTGTAAAAGTAATCGCTCCCACGTTTGATGATTCTCATGATACTGTTTTATTAGAACCGATTGATAAATATTCACATAAGAAATTTTCTGTGGCAAGATCTGTTAATTCAAATAATAATGCTAAGATTTTTAACGTTAAGATTGCCAACTTTACTTCACAACTTATTCATATCAACAAAAGAACTAAGTTAGCTTCTATTCTTCCGGTTAATGTAACTTCGCTGGAAAGTGCTTTTGTGAATAACACTACGACCATTGAGAAAGGAAAGGATTTCGAGTCTTGGGGGGGGGAGAATTTGACCTGTCCCACTTATCACTGGACCAGCAGTTGCAACTGACTAGGCTTTTGAGCCATTACAATGACATTTTCGCCTCTTCGGTTACTCAGTTAACGGGCTGCGATACAATACTACACAATATTAACCTTAGGGATAGTATTCCGGTCAGGCAAAAGCCTTACAAAGTACCTTATCATCTCCGCGAGGAGTTGGATAGGCAGATAACGGAGTTATTGGATGCTAATATTATTCAAGAGAGCGATAGCCCGTATAGTGCGCCTGTTCTTTTTGTAAAAAACTCGGATAATACTTACAGGATTGTTACGGATTTTCGAAAGCTTAATGAAAAGACAGTTGAGGATAGCTTTCCCTTACCAAATATGACTGAGCTAATAGAAAACTTGGGGGACGCAAATTTTTTTTTCTACGCTTGATTTAACGTCGGGTTTTTTTCAGATGAAGATCCACCCGGATGACACCTTTAAAAGCGATTTTTCGACCCCGTCAGGACATTACGAATGGCTACGAACACCGTTTGGGTTACGCAACGCCCCCAGTTCTTTTCAAAGGCTCATGTCTGTCGTGTTGGCCAATCTTTCTCCGTTAAAAATAGGAATCTATATCGACGACATAGTTATAGCCTCAAGTACTTTTGAAGAACACCTTGAAAAGCTTAAAATAGTTTTTAACAGACTCAGAACTCATAATCTCAAGTTGAAGCCTTCTAAGTGTCATTTTCTCAAAAATCAAATAACTTATTTAGGATTTAAAGTTTCGAAGGGAATTTTGGAACCGGATGACAGGAATTTGAAAGTGGTACAGGCATTTGTCGCTCCTCGGAATAGAAAGGAGGTTAGAAGATTTCTTGGCCTTGTCGGCTTTTATAGAAAATTTATACCGAATTTTGCTCAGAAGGCATTGCCTCTCACGCAGCTAACAAAAGAAAAATTTATATTTAAATGGACCAATGAAGCTCAAGGTGCTTTTGACACTCTTAAAAATGAACTTTTAAAGGAACCTATTTTGACTTTACCAAATTTTTCTAAACCATTTTCTCTTTGCACAGACGCATCTAATTTGGCCTTAGGTGCTGTTCTTTGTCAGGAGGATGATACTGAGTTCTTGCATCCAATTTGTTACGCGAGCAGGAAATTAAAGGAACCGGAAACCCGATATAGTACGGTCGAACGGGAAGTTTTAGCAGTGGTTTGGGCAACTGCCTATTTTCGTCAGTACCTCTTAGGAAAAAGGTTTACAATTTATTCAGACCAAGCGTCGTTGTCTCACGTGTTAAAACTGAAGGATCCCACTTCCCGGATAGCTAGGTGGATAATGGGTTTATCGCAATTCGATTACACAATAATACATAAACCTGGGAAATTAAACGTAACAGCTGATTTTTTGTCTAGAGCGGTAAATGTAACGCATCTTGTTCAAAATTCTGTCAGTCCAGATTTATTACAGGTTTTCAAAAAAGAGCAAGTATCAGATCCGGCGTGTAAGCAGATTGTGTCGGATATACAGAAAAATTTGACTCCTAATCCTCGTTTCTTAAAATTTTTTACGCGTGATGGCATTTTATATTGTGCTTATGCTAAGCAACGTACCCGTTGGCAAAAACAGCACAGATTGGTTGTTCCACGAACTTTAATATCACGAGTTTTGCAAGAGCATCATGATTCGCCGGCGGCGGCTCATCCAGGGTTTCATCGCACCCTACAACGTATTCAAAAATCTTTTTTTTGGAAAGGCATGCATAGGGACATTTGTAATTATGTAAAATCATGTCATTCTTGCATCGGAATTAGAGGTCACCGGCCTTCCCACAAGGCTCCCCTTCTAAGATTGCCTGTGGCTTCTCGTCCGATCGAGCGTATAGCTATGGACATTGTTGGCCCTTTGCCCATCACATTACAGGGAAATACTAAATATATCTTAGTCATCACTCACTATTTTACAAGATGGCCCGAGGCTTATCCCTTAAAGGATTTTACTTCAGAAACGATAATAGAAAAATTAGAACTTTTTATTTCGGCTCATGGTATGCCCTTGCACATAGTTACTGATCGAGGCACGAATTTTATTTCTCAAGCAATACAGGAGGTATATCAGAAACTAGGTATTACCAAGCACACTACCACGAGTTACCACCCGCAGTCAGATGGGGTTGTGAAACTTTTAAATGCTACTTTAATTAATTCTCTTAGCCACCTGGTGAGTGAAACGCAGGAAAATTGGGACAGGCATTTGCCTTTTGCTCTTTTAGCGCACAGAACTAGAAGGCATAGCGCATTACAGGACTGCCCAGCATTTTTTCTTTATGGAAGGGACTTAAATTTACCTATTGATGCATTAACACAGACAAACCATAAGACATATTGTGACACAGAAACATATTCAAGGGATTTAATGTTAAGACTCCGCAAGGCTTTCTCTCTAGTAAATAAAAACTTGACGGAGGCAGCTGAAAAGCAGGAAAAGTTTAGGAGTAAGAATGCATTTTTGAAAAACATTAAAATAGGGGATATGGTGTATCTTTATACTCCTGTGATACGGCCTGGATTGAGTAAGAAATTTGCAAAGTTTAATAAAGGTCCTTATAGAGTGGTCGAACAGGTCACAAAGGTGAATTTTAAAATTGAGTCAGTTACGAGGCCACAGCAATCGCAAGTGGTACATGTGGATAGATTGACAAAGGTACCTGAACGTATAAATTTCCCTTCTCTACAGGGCTGCGACAATGATGCTCCGGAGCGAATTCAAAATGAAAGTATTGGTATGCCTTATAATTTGAGACAGAGAGACTCTCAGGGTTTTGTAATATATTAATTTTGTGTATGTGTTTATTTGATAGTGAGAACGTTGTATTGGTAGAATTGGTTTTGTGTGTATACATATATATTTTTTTTTATCACACAATTGATTCATTGATTTGTGTCTGAATTAAGTGAATTTTGTATTGGTATTTTTGTTTAACTCTTTTGGCGAGCTTCGCTTTGTTTTGTTTTACCACGATGTGGGAGAATACTTCCTTATTCTTGGAGGCCGACATTTACGTTTTCATAGTTTTGGTTTTTTTTGGGGGGGGGGAACCTTATGGCTGGTTCCGTAACTTTCCCACTTCTGTAAAGTTTGCAAAATTATTTTTTTCACTTTTAGGTCCTGATCAGACCGTTCTTTCGGCTTAGTTGACGTGATTGTCTGTTTTCGAGAGGGAGAAGTTGTTCTATTCCTAAGACATTAGTACTTTAATTTTAGCGTAGCTCGTATTTAATTGTATTATTATGAATTATCTTGTTCTTCTAATATATATATATAATTTGCCTTTTGGTTTGTATACATTAAGTATTGTTTATTTCTTGAATTTTCACTGTATTTTTATTTTCTTTTGTTTTGCATTCTAAATGATTCGGGAGGCGATGTGATAGTTGTCGGTGTTCAAAAACTTCCGGGTTTAGCCTCTGTTTGCTACGCAAGTGGTGAGTAGATTCTTATCTGTACTTCCAATTCGAGTACCAAGTTGTTTCTTTGTTCGCCGGAAGAAATAACGGGGGGTGACTTGCGCTCTTTTGTTAATAGACACTCGGTTTTAGTGGGGGATTCTCTTCAGCGTTCACGTCATAGTTTCCTTCTTTCATTTTCAGGGTTGTTGAGGTCTAGTTTTGTGAACATTACGCTTGGTGCTGTCGCTTGCCGCGGGGGATTGTCAGGTTTCGGGAAACGGAGATGGACTGAAAGGAGTTTATTTTCTGTTCTTACCTTACCTTTCCGTTTTATTGACAGTTCCCAAGTGGCCAGTTGCAACATGAATGTACCTTATTTATTTATTTTTGTTTTATCAGGTTCCCTTAAATGAACGCAGGATTAATGGATTTTTTATATATATTAAGAAAGAATTTGGTTGATTAAAAAGAAATATTTTGCTCCTTAATACTTGTAATGTTTGAGACATTTTTGCCTTCATTTCGGCTCAAATTTTTTGGTTACACAAAAAAATTTTTTCCCGAATGGGGGAGGGATGTTATGTAGGAAATGTTGTGTTGATGATTGTCTGCTAATTCAAAAAAAAAAGAGTTCAAGTTAATTATTTCCTTCATTTAAAAAAATCAGAATCTTATTTAATTATCTAAATTACTAATTAAGGTATTAATATTTTAGTTTGGTAATATTTATATTTTTGTTTGAAATATATATATATATAATGCTTCAATATTATATCCTTGTATTTAATTATGGCGTTTGTTCTTGGGTGGAAAGATTGGTGAGGAACGAAGTTTTGCAGTGTCATTGTTGTTCGGGTAAGGATGAATCATCTTAGAATGTTCTGGAAAGATTTTTCTTTGTTTTCGTTGTCGTGGGAAAAGGGTGTACGTGAGAAGATTTAAAGGGTTGCTGTTTTCACGTTCTAGGTAGGATAATGGACCTTTTCGAAGAAAAGAGACCGTTCTGACTGGAATCTTGGCTGGTCGCGCATGCGCAGTTGACTGTTTCGTCAGTTTGGGTTAAAAATTGGAATTTTTGGTCTTAAAAGTGAGCGAAATTCTGGTTTTCTGGCAGCCCGTATTTTTGGGAAAGCTGAGGGAAGAATTTTGAATGTTCGTTACTTTTGACTGAACTCCGAAGGAGGAGTAACGACTTTGAGATGTTAGACTACTAGTTAACGGGAGCCAGTATTTTTGATTGTTCGTGACTTTTGACTGAAACCCCAAGGCGGAAGGGAGAATTTTTGAGACGCTCGTCACCTGTCTACTGTTTCCTGAACTCGTGTATATTTTTGAGCGAGTAGAAGGGAGCACAAAAGCTTGGAGTTATGGTTGGATGTTTTAGAATTTTCCTTGTTGGGTTTCTTACTTCGCGGTAGCCCCTGATTTGATTGCGGCGCTTGTCTCGTCCGTGGGTCCACCGAATGTCTGCTCTTCAGAATAAAAGGATCGTCCTCTTGAACTACCAAATCTGACCACCTGCTGCCAGTTCGAGGGGTGGTTGGAAGGTAATCCGATGAGCCGTGAACCCTGGTTGTGTTCTACTGAGAATTCCAGCGGAGGGCCGAAGGAAGAGATGTGCCAGGGACCCGTATCCTGCTGAGACCAAGACCCAGGTTGATGCTGCAATTTAAGATAAGTTTTTTTTTCTTTATTGCTCTCCCATTTTATATCCCTTTTGAGAAATCGCGCCCGTTATGGTTAGACTGTCAAGGACTCTGAGAATCCGTTTCTTCCGTTCACCTCATCAATCTTCTCGCCAAGTGCGATAACATTTTGTAACTCTTGGCCAATATTTTGAGTGTAATGTATGTAACATTTTGTTATTGATAAAGGAAAATGATGGGGGTTTAATTATGTAATTAAGAACAAAAGGTTATTTTTTTTCTTCCTTTCCTTTCCTCCAGGGAGATAAAAATAGAGATAAAGATAAAAATAAATGTGATTAGATTGATTTGCTTATTTTCCTTGTAATTGATATGTTAGAATTTAAAAGTAACGGAATAAATGATAATCCTTTAGAGATTAAGTGATTTCTTTCTTTTATTTGGTGTTTCCTTTATTTTAGTTAAGATAGGTTAGATATATTGGAGGCTATATTTGGTATATCATTGATTATGGTGTCATAAATTTGGAATGAATTCTTTTTAATTGACAGGGAGCCTGATAACCATTGAAAGCCATTTTCCAACGGCCGTTCCCGGGTGTAAAACAAACGCGTTTACTCAGAATACCACTATACGATCCCCTCATTAAGGAATTACTAATCATATTGAACAAACTTTGGAAAGCAATTTATTTTTAGCATAATTTGAATTGGTTAATTGTCTAGGGTACAAAGGTTACTCAACATAATTTAGCACTTATCAGGTACGGATCATTGGTCCGTGACCAAACAGAACATTGGAAACAAAACAGTGGCAACAAATCCACTATTCGCCTAAGTTTCAATGTAAACAATTATGGTTGTCATATGAAAAATTATTAGGCTTAGGCGCACTTAAACAACTCTTAAATTGTTGATAAGTCTACAAATCTTGCATGCAAATTTACTAAAAGAATAAAAACCGTAACCGGAAGATAAGAACAACATAATGCAATCATTTTTAAAGCAAAAAAAATGCGCAATTTACCAACATATAAGAATAAACAAACTGAGTTCACTGAGCCGAGTAACAGAGTGGATATAATATGTATATATATATATACTTTTGGTGATGCCGATTGCAACCAAAATAGGATGTGCACATCTACATGTTATAGCAGTCCTATACAAAAAATTTCAACGTTGTGAGGTTTTTGAGTTATGCGAGATACATGCATACGTCGTACGTACCCACAGAAGCCACAAAAAACAATCTTTTCAGAATCCATTTTAAATCAGTTTTATAATTTTTTTGGGGGAAAAGAGTCCTTTGTTCCGTCTTTACATTCAGATATTATGCAAAAACATTATTCCATAGCTGTCAAAATGGATATTTTCGTTGAAATATGATACCCGAAATTTTTTGCGATTACAATACCTCTTTTTTATTTCGTACAAGGAAATAAAAAATTAGGCTTAGCCGCACTTAAACTACTTTTAATTTGTTGATAATTCTACAACTATAACATGCAGGTTAACTAAAGGCATAAAAACCTTAACCGGAAGATAAGAACAACATAATGCTATCATTTTTAAAGCAAAAAATACACAATTTACAAACATATAAGGGCAGGGTATAAATAGCTTTAACCTACCTTCAAGAATATTTCCGAGAAAATAGCTAAGAATGCGTTCTAGAGTGTTCAAGCTCCGTCTGTGTAATACCACCAATTTTGTGGCCAAACATCACCAAAGGGAGATTTCGCGCCAAATCTGGCAATCCTGCTTTTCCTTGCCATTTTATGGCACCCCAACCCCGCTTTCCGGGAAAGCAATTTCACTGCAGCTGTGCAGTTCGCCACAACTAGGCAGCTGTGACACATTAGCAGATTAAAATATATATACCACTTTATCTTGGATAGAAACTTCAAAACTAAACGATGATATTAATAGGTGGTAATACGAGAAATAATATTTTAAATGTCTCTAAAAAAGCAAAGCATTTTTGCTTTGCTTTTTAAAACCTTGATTGTACTTCTGATGTGACCCACCAGAAGCAAATTTTTGTTTGCAGGAGGTACGTTAATTTAAAAACAATGAATTTAATGTTGAGGAACGTTTGTTAACATTCCATCCTGAAACTGATACAAGAAGTAAAGGCTTAACCAACTTACGAACAGTGGTTAGAATATAAAGAGTAAACACCTAGGTGTAAAAAAAGACTTTTAGACGTTAATTCACGAGCAATATTTGTATCTTCCTGTAATCACAGCTTGAACCTTCTCAGGAAAGACGCTGTGAAATCCAGTATGTTTAATATAATTTTTTTCTCAACTATTCAAGAGCTACATGATATTTTCTGCCTCTAATCAAACAGTCTGTGCTTTGAAAAGAAACATTTCAAATTTATGGTTAAAAGCCTTGTCAGATACCAGATGGTCTAGCAGAATTGATGCAATAAACCTTCTAAAATTCCAGGTAAGCGAAATTTACTATATTTTAAAGAAATTTTGTCTGAAAATAATTTTTATAACACTGCAAAACATCTGGCTACTTCTCGAGTTAGAGAAATTTAAAGTTACAAGTTTGTATGTATATTAGTGCTGTTGTACAAGATGCTAAATTGTTTCACAGACTTGGGAAAGTTTGAGCAACCTGAATAGCTTTTCAAAGGAATATCGACCAGATAAAGGTTTCAATGACATGCTCGTAAATGCCAAAGAATTAGCATCGTGCTTGGAATTAGATGCGAAATTCAAATATTCAGAAATTTTAAGGTCACGAAAAGTAAAAAAAATAAATAAATAAATAAAATCTGAAAGCTTTCAGATTTTACATTACGCCCAAAGGGGCGTTTTTTATACATTTTGTGTGTTACCTTTGCTTATTAAATATCGTGTTCTTCGCACTTACACCATAATATTCAGTTCAAGCGCAATATCGCAAAATAATTTTAAAATAAGTATATCTTTAGAATTTCCGATACATAGTTTCACGCGCTGGATATAAAAATGTTTTTCTATACAACGTTGCCATTGCTCGCTTTGAAATCGTTGAGTTTGTTAATTAAAAATTCGTTAAAGTTTTACAAAATATGAAATCGATAATAAAACAAATTCCAAATTAGGGCTTCCAGATGCCCATATTCGGTGGAGGATTACGTTATTCAATGTTTGATGGCTCTAGCTACCGTTGTTTTATCACAATGAAAAAAAAATACGTGCATTTATGCAGATTCTTCATTATTTAATTTCTTTACATATAATACAGGTCTGTAATATTTGATGGCAATAGTTTTAAAAGGGACTCAACGCAGAAAGTGAATCGACGCAAAATGCAAAAACGAAATTAATAGCCCTTCTGGGCGAGCGCCCTTTATGCTAATAAAAAAAATCCTAAGAAAATAAATATCAGCAAATTGAAACCAGGAATTAAAACTCAAAGTCAATTTTTTTTGGAAGTTTAGGACACTGTAAATGAAAGATGTGAGCCTCTATACATTTATTGTAATTTTAAAAAATCTTTGGGGAATGTTGAGGATTTTGGCAGGTATTCATCAAAATGAATGCAATATGAACTTTAGGGAATTAATTGTTACTGATTACTTATTTGATGTTATTAATGTAAATGATGTACAAAGTTTGTATGTAGGTGAACAAATTGATTTGTTTAAAGATTTACCGAATAGTACCTTTTGAAAAGAAATAAATACCAGGTTTTTAATTATTTTTTGTTTATATTTTCTTTTGTGTCAAGACTTTTTAGTTCAAAAAAATGTTTTATCCTACTCAGTTTTTGTAACGAAGTATTTACAAGATTTTACATTTTATCAAAAAATATGCAAAAGTTAACTGCTCCTAATGAGGGAGATTTTCTTAGCGTGTATACAGGTATTGGATATTTCATTGAATTTCTCCCAATAACGCTTGGGATTGATCAAATAATATATAGCATAATTATGTTTATCTTTCAGAAGTCCTAGCTGAAAGGTAATTAAATGTTAAAATTAGGTTGAATCAGTATTAAATGTATCTAAAATGCTGATTGTACTATGAAATGATTCGTGATTTTTGTGTGTATACTGATAAAGGGAGCTTCAGTTTTTCCCACTCATAGTAAATCTGAAGCCGATAAGAATCTATTAAGACTCCTTCTATAGATAAATATAATTGCTTTCTATAGAACATTTTCTAAAGCTTGTTGGGAATTCTGGGTAGGTAATTTAAATTCGGTACGAGTTCTATCCTAATTTGGGTAAAATAGTAAATATTTTGCAGTGGAACATTTATTTCACTTATTTCGCATTTAGTTCTTAATGTTAAGAAACTAGTTTTAATATGGGCATTTTTATTAAGAGAGTATGCAATATAGGAAAATTTGAATAAGTTAGGTAGTCTTTGGAGTTTTCGTATTGAAAAAAAAAGGTGACATTTAGTATCAATTATAGTTGTCCGAAATGCGTAGAAGGTTCTTGTGCATACTTACAATGCATCCCTATAAGAAAATGGAACGTTATTTTTGGTGCAATTCTACATTAAAAAAAGAGTTCTTTCTCATTAAATGGGTATTAGTAAGAAATATTAGGTGATACGATGAGGATTTTGTGGAGAAATTTCTGTATTCGGCGTGTATGAAATTTAATATATTCTATATTCGGCGTACATGAAAATATCCCTTACTGTTCTTTGGATCCTTCTGTAAATATATGCATATTGTTAATAATATGTTGTGTAAAAGCTATAGCAGTCTTTAGCAAGAAATCCTTCATAAGAAAATGCATTCGTAAATAAATTCATGAAAGAAAATCGTAGTATAAGAAATTGTAAAATAGACTATAAGCGAAGTTGGATAGTGAAATAATTAGGTTCGAACTGAATTAAGTTCGAATAAATGTATTATCATTATGCTCTAGATTATAAAAGCATGCCAATAAAACAAAATTTAAAGAAATGAAATGGTAACTAATAGGTAAAATCCTTGAACGCTGGGTAATTCACTCAATACTGGAAGTAATGACCATAGAAATTTCTATGTATATGCAAAGTAAAAAAATGGTTAGGTTCTCTTGAAAGTTGTCCATGAAAATAAAAATAGTCCCGAAGAAATGTAATAAGCCTACAATTGCATAGTCAGGGTATTTAAAGTGTGAAAATTGTGGTACGAATGTAATCAATGAACAAAAAATCCTGAATTAAAAGGTATTAAATGTTCAAAATAAAGGGAAAGATTTCTGTACGAGTACATGAAACAGTGAATATGGTCCTACATTCGCAGATGAAAGTTAGCACTTTATTCTAAAATTTCGGAATACAGTGTGTGCTTAAAGACAACTGAGGTTCAAAACTAAATATTTGTAACGTCAACGAGCTTAAAAAATCCACATTCAAATATAAATGATATTAAAAATTATACGGAAATCTCTGAATATGCAGGAAATGACAAAGATTGAAAATGCCAAAGAAGTTAAAAATAGTATCTAAATGGAGTAAAATAGTACAATTAGTAATGGTAAGATTAGTAAAGAATGAGAAACTGATGAATATGTAAATTAAAATAGAACTATAAAATATAGACTGAGTAAGGAGTGCTAAATGACTTGCATAATAATAATAATTAACAGCTGTGAAGTTAAATGCTTAATTTAAAAATATTGATCTGAGTAAGAAAAGTGAAAGATGTGAAAGAATCATTTAAAATTAAGTGAAACAGTAAAATAAGTAACGTTAAAAACTTTATTACAATCGAAAATTGTAAGAAACGAGTTAAAAATATTAAGAATATATACAGCATGTTGAAAAATGACAGATATTAAGAATATAAAAAAGGAGTTAAAAACTATAAAAGAATGCAATAAATAAAGTTCACGAAAGCCTGAAAAAAAAAAAGATGGCTGAAACTGTAGGAAGTAAGTTAAAATTAAGAATATTGTTACGAAAAATTCGGCGGTTGCGCCTGTATGTAAGCTTTCCGGCATAGCACTAGGGTTGCCATAAAATAGTGTATGGCAGGGTTGCCAGATTGGCGACCAAATTGGCGATATCCCATGGTCCAATCGGGAAGCTTCTAGAATAACTTCCTGTCGAGATATTTCTCGAAACGTGTCGAACTTAAAGAAAAGCTATATAAACCCTTGCGTTTCTGAGAGCAGTTAGTTACGAGTTAGTTAGTGAGTTGCGAGTAGATTGTGAAGTATTGCGAAATTGTGAAGTGTTGCGAGCAGTGTGATTAGTTGTGAGAATAGCTGCTACGCGAGAGTTTTGTAAACGGAAAGCAATCGAGATAGTGCTTTGCCGTGAAGCTATCTTTACAGTATAGCTTGACAGTGTATTGGTGATTGTTCCACGGTGTTTATTAGAAGTTTAGGGTTGCCGTGAAGCTACCTGTACAGTTACAGCCTGAAGCTGTGTTGCTGATTGTTTCAGCGTATTTATTGTAGATTTTCGACGCCTTTAAAGGTAATTTTGGAACTGTGCTGTAAATAGTGATTCTTGTAAATAAATTGTGCTTTTTATTGTTCTGCATCGTGTTTTCATCGGATACTCTCAAATCCGCGAACCCGTGAAAACGCAACAATATGTTGAAAAACACAAACGTTAAAGAACACGAAAGAGGCTAAACATTGCATTTAAATTAAATAAAGGTCATGTACATGGTCAAAAAATATAGGAATTAAGTTAAAATTAAGAGTATGTTAGCAATTACGAACATTAAAATGTATGAAAGAAGTTAAAACTACATCTAAAAACACACACGCACACGCACGCACACGCGCGCACGCACACACACACACAAAAATCTGAAAGGATTCAGATTTTAGATTACGTCCAAAGGGATCTTGCTTAATAGTATAATAACTTGCCGAACGAAACAAACATTAAACTAAACCCAATACGAACACAAAAACCAACCCAATACAATTCCATTAATCCATCCAGTACAGACCCAATAACCAACACAGTACAATTCCAAAAATTCTAATAGCCAACCCAATGCAACTTCAATTACCAACAAAGAAACATAAGCACTAAATTGAAAAGTGAATCGGACATTTTTGTGAAACGACGCAAAACGCCCAAACGAAAGTAATAGTCCTTCGAGACTACATCCCTTTGGACTAAAAAAAGAAAAAAAAAAAAAGAAAAGAAAAATGAGGCTCATAAACAATGATGATGATACTGTCTGAAATAAAAATATTCCGAGCTCGGAGAAAAGGAAGAAGCTTCTAATTTCTACCTAAATATTAATTCCATTGTTTTACAGACACCGTTGTTTTATAGACATCTTACCAAATATGGCTATAATTCGAATTTAAATAATACATTGCAATGTGGATATTCTTCTCTTTAGTTAAAAATTTTGCACCTTGTTAAGAAATTAAGGCTGCGATAAGTTCAAATATAACAGTGTTTATGAAATTCTGAGGTAAATGGTGGAATCATACTAAAAATATGAGTGATGTTTTCGCATGTAGAAAATCAAAGTTTAACATATGTTTGGTGAACAAGAAAATCCAAAATATTTTTGTAAAATATTTCAAAGAGTTAACAGAATATGTGTTAGTAATATAAATAAATACTTCTGCAGAATAAAAGATGAGTATTCTGAATATATTCGTGTAAATGTCTGCAGAATAAAATAATAATAAATGAAATGTTGTTTGTACGTATATCAAACAAACTGGGTAGAAATGACCCATGTATCGGTTTGAGTGAAATTTATGCCATGAAAATTTATTACGCCTTATAAAATTTCTTCAATGCATTTATTTTTGGGGAAACAGAATCAGAATGAATATATTTTAAAAGCAGGATAAAAAATAAATATGAGGAAAAATGTGTAAATGGAAAGTGTAAAATTTACATTTGTCAGACATAGTTTGATGAGTCCTTTGAATAAAAGAGAGGCGTGTAAAAGAGAATTCGAAATGTTTTGCATATTAGTTCATAAAGTTAGTACAGTCATTAGTAATTAGTACAATACATTAGAAGGAAAAGTTCTGAGTATCTTCTATTTAGTATTATAAAAAGTAAGAAATGTAGTATTCCAATTAAACTATATAGAAGAACACTGTACGTATTGTTTTGAAGTTACGGAAAGTATTATCCATGAAGGCCTGCGGAGTGAAATTATATGCATGTAAATTCCAACTTAAATTTCGTAGACAGAGAAATATATGTAAATTTACTTTGGGATGGAGATGTAACATCATGTTGCATTTAAAACAAGGGGAAAAAGTTAAGGGTAAAATAAAAATCTAACAAGAAAAAATTTACATTTATAAAAACGAAAAAGAAAAAAGTGAAAAGAAAAATTTAAATTTACTTTTGGAAGTAAGATACATAAAGGAAGAAAATAAAAAACAAAAACTACATTTGTGAAAACAAAACCTGAAAAAAAATTAAAGAAAATAAATATTGCTTTTGCAAAATAAACAAAGCGAAAAATATTTTAACAACTTTAAATAAAGAGCGAAAAGCAAAAATTAAACTTGTAAAAATAAATATTACTTTTGTAAAACAAAAAAAAAAAAAAAGAAGTTAAATGTTAAAAAAAATTTTTAAATCCGCAAAGTGGGAAAAGGAATAAATTTGGAAAAAATTTCGTAAACTAAAAAAAAAGTGAAAAGAATATATAAATTCACTTTTCCAGAAATAAACATCAATTTTCTAAAATTAAAATTAAAATTTGTGTTTCGAAAGAAAAAAAGGGGGGAATAAAAAATCAATAAATCTGTAGAGTCATTAGGATTTTTTGGAAGTAGAAAAATGAAAAACGAGTAACTCCTTCGTCGGGAATCGAACCACGAACCTCTCGGTTACGCGTCGAGCGTGCTGACCACTATACCACGAAGGTAAAAAGAGCTAGCTGTAAGTAACACCCATTACGGGTCACTTTGGTGCGTTTTCGAAAAATCGCCAAGTCACCGAATCGCTTATTTTCGCGCGTTTTAGAAAATCGCTAACTCATCATATCGCCAAACATGCAAAAATATCTAAAAACCTGTAAACATGCAAAATTATCTAAAACAGAAGTTCAAGAAAAACAACGATAAAACATTTGAAAGTTAATAACTGTGTATTTTATGAGATCAACAACATTACAACTTTTCATAATATCATATATCATTTTTAAGACAGTAGCAAAATGGAGTATAACGTTTTAGCGTGAAATTTAAGAAATTGTATTAGGCAGTAAATGAGTAATAAATGATCGGAAAGCATTGATTCACATTTAGGCTAAAAAAAAAAAAAAGATTTTAGAAGAAAAAGGAAGATAAAATTCAAAATTTCGATCTATTGAAACATGAGCAATAGTATAGTAAAAAAAAAAAAAAAGGTTAAACAATTTTAACTACATAATTTATATTTTAACAATCATTTTTATTTATAATAAACAGTAGAAACTCCCATTTGTTTATATCTACACTAAAATGTAACGATACAATGGAGATGAAATTCAAAAATGGCGCGCTCATTTCAACCACATATAATGGACACACCTCCATTCACACAAATCTGTCGCATCTTTCCTTTCAACTAATTTCATACTATTTTTACACTTAGGACAATCATACATATTGGCAATCAAATCATAATTCATGCACCATTCTATCACACATGTTTTGCAACCGAATCAAATAAGTAAAATCCACACGGTCAACTCTTTCGAAGCCAGCTATTTTGCTCACACAATCTACTAGAAGCACAGTGAAATGATGAAAATTCATGACGAAAAAGCCCGCTTAAATACTGTAAACTGTAACCTTGAACCCTAACGATTTTCATGACGCCAAGAGGATACCAGATTTGGCGACTGGCACTTAATCTGCAGTCTAGCCGTAATACTTTAATATACTCCCCCTTTTAAAGGGCGACTGGCGTTTTCTGGATCTAATCGCCAAATCCCAGTGGCGGAGAATCAGCATCCACCACCTTTTTAGTTCGGGCGCCAGTGTAGAGTCATTAGTTATTTTTGAAGCAGAAGTATTGAAAAATGAGCAACGCCTTCGCCGGGAATCGAACCGCGGACCTCTCGGTTAAGCATCGAGGGTGCTGACCACTACACCACGAAGGCACGCAAAGAAGGCGGGAGTAATACCTTATAAATTAACTTTAGTAAGTATGAGAAGAGAAAAGAAAACAATTAAAAATATCCTAGAAAAATAAAGGAGAAATTTTAAATGTGGGAAAATCTTGCATTTAAACAGCAAAGAATAAAATAATGATTTAGAAAGCCTAGAGAAATCTATATCCGTTTCAAGAAACAAACATGCTCATTGGTTGTAACAAGAAGGGTATTATTAGCGAGAATCTGATTGGTCGTTAAGATTGTGTTCGTTCATTAAGATTGCAGTCGCAGAAGACCAAAGTGTGAAGCGGTTTTGATGTCAAGGCAGGTTCGAGCACGTGAAATCTGTCACAGTGACGGATTACCCTATCTTAGAACCCTAGACATTTTTTCCTGCCGGATTAATACACCTTACGTAATTTTTACGAGAACAGAACTGTGTAAGAAAATAATAAACGACAGGTATATAATAATAATTAACGAAAATAGTCAGTATGATAATAATCAAAAAAAATAGTCAGTTTTTCAAAAATCTTAATACGTTCTCCATTGTTAGCATAATTATAAACGCACATTTCATTATTTTCAATACAATCAATAGAATTGGAACTTTTTGCTTGTATGTCCAAAAAAAAAAAAAAACTTTCTACTGGAATTCTATTATCTGATACATAACGCAGTATGAAAGTTAACTGGTCTATGTGTGTTATATCAGGGATAGAGTCAATTATAATAGAAAAATATTTGGCGGCTTTAACTTCTGATACGAATGTTTCTAACATTTTTTTGTTCAATATTTCAATAAATTCATCGCAAATAGTTGACGAAATATGACTCACGTTGCCTCTTCTAGCTGAGCCTAAATTGTACTTCCTTGTACGAAGTAAAAAGGAAGTATTGTAATCCCGAAAAATTTCGGGTATCATATTTCAACGAAAATACCCATTTTAACTGCTATCGAATGCAATTTAACAATGTTTTTGCACGATATCTGAACGTAAGGACAGAATAAAAGACACTTTTCCCCCAAAAAAATTATAAAATGGATTCTGAAGAGATTTCTTCGTGGCGTCTGTGCGTGCGTACGTGCGTATGTATGTATGTATCTCGTATAACTCAAAAACGAGTAGCCTCAGAACGTTGAAATTTTGTATATAGGACTGCTATAACATGTAGATGTGCACCTCCTGTTTCGGTTGCAATCCGCTGCACCAAAACTATATAAATATATGTGTGTATATAAGTATATATCCACTCTATTACTCGGCTCAGTGAGCTCAGTTTCTTTATTCCTGTATGTTGGTAAATTGTACATTTTTTTTTTGCTTTCAAAATTATTGAATTATGTTGTTCTTATCTTCCTGTTAAGGGTTTTATGTCTTTACCTAACCTGCATGTTATAATTGCAGAATTATCAACAATTTAAAAGTTGTTTAAGTGCGGCTAAGCCTAATTATTTTGGCCATAGCTGCCATATTTGTTTACATTTGAAACTTAGCAGAATAATGGATTTGTTGCCAATCTAGAGAAACTAAGCTTCGCAACAACAAAGATAACGCTTTCTTTTATTATTGCGAATTAAATCATACTTAATCCATTCTGGAATTTATTCGAGGAAATAAGTGTTTAAGATTTACTTCGTAATTTTTAATACAGATATTTCGAGTTTTTATAGAATTTCGCCTTGTCGCGAAGTGAGATCTGAATTAATTAAATGCGAATTACTAAAACGTCTGTGAAAAACTGTTTCTTTTTAGTCCAAAGGGACAATTTGCCCAGAAGGACTATTCATTTCGTTTCGGCACTTTGTGTTGATTCACTACAAGCATTCTTTCACTTTTCAAACTGTTGCCACCAAATATTATCGCCCTGTGTTATATTTAAAGAAATTAAATAATGAAGAATCCGCGTACATGTACGCATGTTTCTCGCATTGTGGTAAAACAACGGTACCTAGAGCCATCAAATTTTGAATAGAGTAATCCTCCTGCGAATATGGGCGTCTGGAAACCGCAAATTTGAAATTTGGAATTTGTTTTAGTATCGTTTCACATTTTGTAACACTTTAACGAATTTTTGATTAATAATTCAAGGATTTCAAAGGGAGCAATGACAACGTTGTACAGAAAAAACATTTTTATCCCTAGCGCGTCAGACTGTGTATCAGAAAATCTAAAAATATGCTCATTTTAAAGTAATTTTGAGATATTGCTCTTGAGCTGAATTTTATGTTTTAAGTGCAAAGAACATTATATTTAATAAATAAAGGTAACACACAAAATATTAACAAAACGTCCCTTTGGACATAATTTAAAATCTGAGACCTTTCAGGTTTTTTTTAATCTCTATTTTTAACACTATATATTTTATTAAAAACATATATATTATTATTTTTTTGTTTGCTTAATTTCTTTTATACACCGTTTTAGATTTATCATAGTATTTGAATAGAACATGTGGCAACAATTAGATAATTCCTCAGGTGATATACATAGTTGTTGTGCATTCCGAATTATAAAATGAATGAGATGTAACGCTGTTAAGTGAACCTAGCGCCAGAGTGTCGATACGGTAAACAAATTTTGTGTATTTTAAAGAGTGCATTTAGTCTATTGTGGTTTATGGGCTATCGGCGAAGTAAATTTAACTCAATCCAATAAGTTTGAATGAAATTCAGAATGCGTATAATTTATTATTTCCCGTACATGGAAGTCATGTGTTGTACACATCAGATTTTTTTATATGCGAATCTAAAAACTCATCAGATTCTGCCAAATATTCTAGAGCTCCTATATAATTTCCACTATAGGAAGAATTAAAAGAGTTCATTACTGCCACGAAATGCAAGAAAAATTTTAGCCAAAAGCTTTATTGTTATACCTTTTATACCCGTAGCAGTACTTTTCTCCAATATATTTTTACTTCTAAATACTGCTTTTCAACGATAGTGTCTATACGTCCCTCAACTACATTTTTTTATGTTAAAATTTTAATGGAATGTCTTTGATCAGTAGAAATTTCATGTTCTTTTACTCTTACATTAGCATTTTTCCCGTCGGAGTATTCTGTAAAAGTTGTTCGTTTGATCAAAACTATCTTGCAAATGTAGCAATAAATTGCTTTACTTTTTGGACTGTACACTAACCATTCTCGTTCAACCTTTTCACCCTTTGCTTTATTGCAAATAAAAGTATTTTCCTTTAATGTCCAAATTACAGTTTTTCCACCTCTTGTTGCTACATTTTTAGCGGCATGTTCAAATGAAATATTTGATGGTGTGGTTTATTTTTAAGAAAATAATGTTCCATGTTTTTTAAATTTAAAGGCTATAAAGAAATGTCCAAATTTTCCAAAACTAACGTATCATTAACGATGTTTATATATTCTATATTTTGAATTTCTTCTTCATCACTTGTATTTTGGTTTTTCTCCACAATATCTGGTATGCATTCTATGTTTTTTATTTCTATTAATTCAGTTACTTTTCATTTCTATTACTTTGTTCATTGCTTTCTATTATTTCTGCGTGTACTCCCTGGTTTCCAGAATATTCACCAACTTCTATTTACAACTCTTCAATTCAACCAATCTTTGCTTCAGACTGAAATTCCGCATCAATATTATCTGTTTTTGTATTAACAACATATTTTAACGGAGATTTTATATATATATATATATATTTGTTTCTTCCTGCATTTTCTTCTTAAGCTTTCTTTTTTAGCCGTCGGAAGCGTGCCGGTAATTCACTTTATATAAAACATTTATACAGTTTATTACATTGTGGGGTTTTACTATTTAATTCTAAAGTTCTAACTTAGAACCCCACGAACATTAACAAGCGAATAATCGCTTGTTAGTGTGTGAACAGAACAGTAAGACTTAAAGAGGGTTTACAACCCTTTATTTTTCAGTATATTTACAGTCAGTTCCTACTTGGAACTTTACACAAAGCCGCCACTCGGGCGTGAACTTAAAATAATAATAATTTAAACTAAAACTAGCTTAACGAAGGTATTTGAAAGTTATAGCCGAAGCTATCAGAGATCTAACTAGTTGACCTCTAAGTATTAATATTAATTAAATCGGCGAAGCCAAGCAAGGGCCTAAGGTATGGCCGAGCGTAGCAATAGCTAAGAGAGTCGTAGCCAAAAGGCAAACGCGCGCTAATCAGGGAATCAGACTCTCTCTGTCGAAGTAGCGACTTAAATATTACCCTTTCTAATTTTAACTTCATTGATTTGATTTGTGTGATTTTAATTGATTGATTTTGATTGATTCATTTGATTGATTTGAATTTGATTCATTTCATTGATTTTATCCTTTCTCATTTGCATTAACTGCGTTTCTGAATTTACATTCTGGCAGGAAATTGTAAGCTGAAATTAGAATAAGATAGGAAAGATACAAAACTTAAAATAACTGTTAATAAACTTAGGCTAAACCTTACAACATAAAAGGCTATTGCACCACTTCAGCTAACTAATTACTTCCAGAAATTTAATATTTAGAGCCCAAAATCGTCTCTCTACTCTTTACTCTTGCCATGTTTAATGTTTCTACCAGACTTCGCACCATGCAATACTCACCCATTATAACATGTAACGCCCCATCTACAGATCAGCTAGTCAGGAAAATGTTGTTCATATGCTCTGGACCATTTATATCAGTACATCTTATAATAAAAAAAGAAAACCTATAGATTTATATTAAATTTAAATTGAGTATTGGGAAAAACTTTTATTTATTTTGTGAAATAAAAGGAAACTTTTATTTTCCTTTTACATTAGTTTTCAAAGTGGACGGTTTGACCGGGCCCTAGACATTTGTCTTATTCGTCCATGCTATGGTCCGGCCCTAATCTGTCAGCTTAGTGACATCATGGTGGTTTCCGCTGCACAAGGTCAAATGGAGAAAGAGGGAGGACAAGATGAAATAACAGGATTCAAAGGAGAGAAGTATGGCTTTGTGGTAACGCTCAGGTCTGCCATGCAAAAGATGGCGGGTTACTTTCAAAATTCAGGGAAAATAGGTATCAATAAAAAGTTAAATAAAGGTAATAATTAAAATAACGACGTACTAAACAATTAAAATTAATCACGTATTAAATATTTAAAAAGAGTAAATAATTAAAAAATAATAAATTAAAATTTATGTCATTCCAAGCATGTGGTTCATGAAATCGTTGCCACAACAAATAAAAGTTTGAAAAAATACGGTCATTTCCACAAAAAATAAAAATTTTGAAAACATAGGATCGTTGCCACATAATAAAAACGAATCTATACATGACACCATTCCACTCCGTCACTTCCAGTTGTCCTTTTCTGTGACGTCACTTCCGCCTGCCGGTTACTTTCGTTTACTATTGTTGGGCATATAATCCACCTTCATGCAGTCGACGCGACGCAGTTTGGCGGAGTATGGGCCGTCCTATAGCAGGAGAGAGATACTACGCCAGCTGTCGTGCTGTTAGTGATCTATGACGTTTTGCACATAGAAATAGGAAGCGATCGTTTGCTTTTGGTGGCAATCTTCCGGTGTCCAGACCCACCTTCTACAGAGGTTTTTGATCCCTTTGGTATGAACATGAGCTGACTGAAGCAGATAAGGTCAGACGTGTTTGGGCCAGCACTAATCTGCTCGATTATCAAAGCAACGACAAAATTCTGGACCGAATCGTCAATTGTGATCACTTGATGAAAAGTGGATTTACTTGAAAAACACAGGCCAAAAAGGGGTTGTATATATATATTGAGAAAGTTGACAAATTTTCCATTTGTTGTTGAGAAAAAAAAAATAAAAATATTATGAGAAAAATCTGCGCGTAGTGCTGCAAAATCGGAATGAAGTTGATCGGAATGAAACTCGTTCTTTGTTGTTCAGTTCTTTGTTGTTGACTTTGTTTAAAGTTTCAGAGCACTTTTCCCTTGACAAGTTCTGTTTGGAGCTTTAAATAAAACAAGATTTACTTTGTTTTTCATTGTTTTTGTATTTTCAACTTTTTTTACTTTTTTATGTTCCAAATGTTTATTATAAAATTTGCAAGTTCATCAAAATGGAAATAGGTAGGGGATCATGATTCTTACAATCCTTAAGTAATTCACTCATATGTTTCATTTTCCATTATATATATATGTGTGTGTGTGTGTGTGTGTGTGCGTACGTATACAAAATCAAACTATTAAATTTCGGATTTGTAGGGCACCTTAAATTAGTTTTCTAATTTGCTTACTATTGACAAGTCTTCTTCGATAGTAGATTAATTGGTTTTAACTTTCAAATTAACCAATTTAGTTAAATAATTCTAATCAAAAAAATTCTTATGAAATCTAAAAATCAGATTTGTTAAGCGGTTCTAAATTTACACCAATAATTATTGTAATACATGTCTTATTAATCTTCCCATTTTTAATTATTGAAGTTATTTTAAAGTTATTTAACTGTTTTACAAATTGCACATTTTAATATGAGAGACGTTTAAATATTTATTCTGCTTTCCAATTACTCTAACCCATGTACTTTGATATACATTTAATTTATAATGCACATCTGGTATTAATAATAACTGATAATTATGAGCCTCCGCAGCATTTTCATAATAAACAAAAAAACATTCGATCTCCCTTATACACATATCTTGGGATTTATAATTTTCTCTTCATCCATTTCTTTTCCACAAACTATTCTACTTTATTCAAGTTATCGTGTATGTCGAATTTGCCTATTGCTGTATTTTTTTATGCCAATTTATATTTAAAGTATAATTTTCATAAATTCTTGAACAATAACTCTAGTTAATAGAAGATGTTGCTAACACCCTGATATAGATTAATCTTCAATATGCAGCTTATTTTCCAATCTGGAAAATAAATTATTTGAATTTATTTATAAAGAAAGATGGTCATCATCAAACTAATAATATTTCTAATAGTTGCAATTTATAATATGACGGGTTCATGTGATTTTTAATATACCTCATTTATAACTTTTATAAAATGTTTCAGCAGTATTGGAATTAACAGCAGATACTCCTAATGCTATGCATTTAGATGTTAGATTACAATGGTTTAGATTGCCATTTCCTTCTTTTTTGATGCGTTTATCTTTTATCCCTAATATTTCATAATGGCATACAAATAAGTTTAACTCATTTGCCGAATATGTAAATCTATTAATATGTAATATGTAAATATGCCGAATATGTAAGTCTATATACACTGGTGTGCAAAAATGAAGGGCGAGACGGTTTTTTCAATATAACTTTGTACAAAAGCTTTCCAAATCAACACATTTAATACCGTAAGATCCCCAATACGTATGGACATGAGTAATGTAAGCAACACTTAGTAAAAGAGAAATCAGAGAGATAAAAAGAAGCTTTATTGAAAAGTAGCATGGAGCGCAATGCGACTGAAGGCCGAAATATCCCTGTGATGGGTATCCTGCAAAAAACATCCGGTCTTTAATAGGGGATATGATCTCCCCCGACTGCTAGGCAGGTTTCACATCATTTGTGCATGCTGGATATGTGGTTGTTAATGAGCTGTTGAGACACTGCTGCTCGTTCCTCCTGTAGCACCAATCGCAGTTTCGGAATCGTTACTGGCGATAAGTTACGTGCTGCCACGGGTCTCCCTAGTAAGTTCCGTACATGCTTGACGGGATTTAGATCCAGAGACCTTGCCGACCAATCCATGTGTTCAATATCTTCACTCTCCAACAGCTCTTCGACAGTAACTGTGCGATGAGGTGGAGCGTTGTCGTCCATGAAGAGGAACTGAGGACCCATAGCCCTTGTGAAAAGACGCATGTAAGGAAGAAGAACCTCGTTACAATAGCAGTCCCAGGTGACGAACCTCCTTGGGAGATATGAAGGTCGGTCCGGCTACCAAGCATTATGTCTGCTCGAACGAGAACTCCGCGACCTCCAAAACAGTCCCTTTTGATGATGTTGAAGGGGTTATTGCGTGTTCCCCGCTCTGTCCAGATGTGTATGTGTCTAGAATCGCAACTCAGACTAAATCTGCTCTCATCTGTAAAGAGTACTCGTCCCCATTCATTGTCTCTCCAATTCCGGTGTTCCCGGCACCACAGAGAACGCCTTCTCCGATGGGCAGGCGTTAGAGGTACACACCGTACAGGGCGTCGTGCAAACAGACCACCACCGTGCAGTCTTCTGGCCACGGTAAAACGCGATATCGGTCGTCCAGTCGCCTGTGTCGTGTGTCTAGCGATTTCTCCCGCTGTCTGCCGCCTGTTTCTTCTGGCCTGTAAGGCAATATACCGGTCATCTGCGGGTGTGGTTCCTCGTGGACGACCACTACTAAACCCCCGGATAGCTGTTCCTGTAGTTTGAAATTGTCTCCAAAGTCATGAAACGATGCTGTGAGCAATTCCGAACTCTGCAGCCCCACTTGTCACACTGCGGCCTTCCTCCAACTTCCCAATGATTCGACCTCGGGTAAAAGCATTCAGATGTCGTCTAACAGATTGATTATTCGCCATTTCTCGCTGAGGCAGCAACTCGGTGTGATTTCAACTGCTATACGGCGTGCAATCTGTTTGCCAGAAATACTGATCTTACACCGACAACATGCTTTATACTACTCAGACACTCCCCCATTACGTCTACCTGCATATCTGCGCATGTGCTACCGTACATCACCTTACTTAATCTCCTGATTGGTCTTTCTATCCGTTCTGCCTCTTCGTTCAGCTGATATGCTAATTTTTCGACTTCGTCCTTAATTTTTGCACACCAGTGTATATGTAATCAGCCTAATTTCAAGAGGTCTTACGATCAAGCGGTAAAATCGCTAAACATATAGTTCGATCCGAATTTCAAATTCCAAAGATATCCTTGCTCTTTTTTTCTCTGCCCATATTTAATATGGTTAGGTTAGATTAGGTTATTTAATTATTTCAAAGCACACGAGGGCTATCTGCCTAAGGGGAGGGATGCCTTCGTACAGGACTTTCTAAGGAAAACTGGCTCGTATGCACGTTACACATGGGGAAAACCACGAAAACGCCCATGCAGCCAGCCCGTTCGCGGGATTCGAACCTCGGACTGAACTACCAGTGTTCAGCGTCTTTACCGCTCGGCCGCTGGTGGGCCATATTTAATATGAAAAATTGTATCGTAAAAACTTCAGTTTATGAAGTAAAAATATGCTTAAAATTTATTCTTTAAAAAGGCTGCAAAGTTTTAGTCATTGGTAATTTTCACCTTCACCTTAGCGTATCTCTTAGCAAATTCTTTCAATAGGAAAACAAACAACAAAGAAAACGTGGTTTTTATGATAAGTGCCTTGGTGCAAATTATTCGTAAGTTTTTCCAAAATCGTAGACTTTATACAGATATCAATAAATTCTAAATCTCCTTCTAAATTGCTTTACATGTTTATTCCGGAATTTTACTGAAGTTACTAAGTACTATCTTTTAACATATTTATTACCGAACTATATTTTAGTACTGAATAATATGGTTTGCACACCATTTAACTATATTAAATTTTCCTGTGTAGTTCAGACACTATGACTATTATTATTAAAGAAAAATGTTAAATCAATAATATTATCAATAGATGTAATTCGTAAGGAATATAATTCTTATGCTTTATAATAATTTAATTTATAATAGTACTAGCTGGGGTACCCGACTTCGATCAGGGAGTTGATATAAAATTGTGTGGTAATTGGAAAAAATGGATAAATTTTAAAATATAAGAGGTAAATGTTTTTTATTGAAAATATATTCGAATTATTTACAATATTTGTTTATAAACAACATTTTTCATTTTGTTATCCGGTGTGTATATATGTACAAAATTTTCGAATTTCCTACTTTTTTAATTTTAGTTGCCAAAACTGATCTTTGAAACAGCCATTCTGAATTGGTGCTGTTGTGAACAATGTTTGGATAAATTTGGTCTATGAGTTAATTTTCAGTAGTGGCTATGTTGCAGAAATCATTGTTGAGTTCAATGAGACCAATCGTCTTGTCAGTAGAATATGTGCCTTCGCCTATTTATAAATTTTTGATCAAAATGAGCTGTTGTTTCGTCTTTCGATAGTTCAACTCTCATATTTTTTGTTAGTCGGAGTATTTGTATGTGCGGCCAGAGATGTGATTTTTTAAAGTATGCATTGATTTCACCTGCTGATGTTGACTTGGGGATAATTGGAAGTGTTTGTCAAAAATCTCCTGAAAATACGAGTAGAGCTTCTCCCATCACTTCAGAGTTTTCTCGCAAGTCTTGTAATGTTCTGTCCATGACTTTAAGTGACATTTTATGTGCCATTGTGCATTCGTCCCAGAAGATAATTTTAGCTTGTTTTAGAAGTTTACCCCGTTCAGATGCTCTTGAGATTTTACACACCGGGAATTCCTGTTCGGCTATATTCAACAGTAGTTGTAAGGGGAATGGGCAGTTCGTCCTCCTTCCATAAGTGTGACGGCAATGCCGGATGATGCCAGTGAAGAGCGATGTGTTGTTTACTACGTATTTCTGCCAGCAATAGATTTATTAGAAACGTTTTCCCGGTATCGCCTGGTACGTCCAAGTAAATAATTCCACCATTGTTGTTGTTGACCTAGTCCATGATAACACTGAATTTTTTTTTTGATTGTCATTGAGGAGTGGTTTGCTATGATCAATTCCTGTTTCCTTTGTAATTTCGAAGTTTAGCGCCCTAAAAGCACTTGTCATGGTACTGGCATTCCAAGTTGTACTAAGGTCGGGTTTTTTACCGCTAAACATTTATCTTCTAGGAGAATAAGATCGTGTCTCAACTCTTGATTCTTCAATTCGTTCACTTCGTTTCTCTGCTTCTGATGGTGCTCATTCTCTTTCGTTGGGAACGTAAACGTGCTTCACGCTCTTTTTTTTTTTTGCTTCACGCTCTTCCACTGTTTCGTTTTTTGCTGTTCTATTTGTTTTCGCCGTTTTACTTCAGAACTGGCGAGATCTCCTCCTCTTTTACGTTTGGGCATTCTATAAAATATAAATCAAATCAACTTTTCCTTAAGAAGTACTCCACGTACACTTCACACACTTTTTACACTTTATTTTCGATTTATATTCAGTCACTGTATCACTTTGAATACTCACACTTCACTGTTTGTTTTTATTCACTCACCGCACTTCACTGATAAGAAACTGATGTTCGAACCTACGAAGGATCTTGCTTTATATACCTCTACCAATGGGTAGCCTCACCCATACGAAAAAGGCTTCGAATGGTCCACAAAGTTCCAGAACATTCCACAACATTCGAGAATGCTCTTGAATATTCCACAATGATCTGGGATGTTCCCGAACATTCCAGACTATTCGCAAACTTTCCACAACATTCCAGAATGTTCCGGGATCTTCTGGAATGTTGGGGAATGCTCTCGAACGTTCTGAACTGTTCTGGGGAGGGGGACTTCCAGGCCTTATATCTGCAAATGTACGCCTTTCAGAAAAAAACGGAAACATTCTTCATGGATGGATCATAGAGGTCTACCACACCATATAACTTTGATAGTACCGGGACTCGTGTCTAAAGTTTAGTGGCACGCATACTGCACACTTACTTTTATAATACATATTGACTAGCTGGGGTACCTGGCTTCTCCCTAGAAGTTGATATGGGATTCTGTGGTAGTTGGAATAAAAGGATAAACTTTAGAATATGAGAAGTAAAATTTTTTTATTGAAAGCATCTTCTAACTATTTACAATACTTGTTTATAAACGACATTTTTCAACCGAAAATCCGCCACGTTGCTTCGTTACTGTATCTTCCCATTTGGTACATGAAGATCTCGTCGTTTCTGTTTTGTTCGCTGTCTTTGGCCATTTGAAATACTGACATGTCACTGTCTTTGCTCACATATTTGGAACATTTTGGAAAGTAGTGGCTTATATAGTAACCCACTACTTTTTACACCCAGTGCAGTGTAAAACACTGTTTATCCCCTTTGGTTGCAATCACCCTTACCATATCAAATGCATTTTATTATATGCATATATATAGTTTATGTCATTTTCTGTTTTATATAGCTATGCAGTTATTTCAATATGGATGCTTATTCCCACTATGGGAAATATGTTAATATGATACAAAATATCAAAATTGATGTCGCATTACCCCATTTATATGTATCTGCAGTGTACACTGCTCAACCTTTTAAGTGCAGTCACTCCTATCATATCATATGTGTCCTATTGTATACATGTATATGTATCTAGTTCATTTCATTTTTTGCTTTTATATAGATATTGAATTAGTTCAATATGAATGTTTATTCCCAGTATTGGAAATATATTAATATAATGCATTTAATATAAAAATCATTGTCGCATTACCCATTTATATGTACCTACAAGCAAATGGACCTGTGTGCAACCATATTGTAAAACACTGTTTATTCCCTCTGACTGCAACCCTGCCTATCATATGCATGTATATGTATATAATTTATGTCATTCTCAGTTCTATACAGGTATTCAGTTTGTTCAATATTAAGTGTATATTCTTACTATTGTCTTAAAATAAATGCATGTAAATTAGGGTTGAATTACTCCATTTATACGTATATCTGTAAAATAAAACACTGTTCATCTCCATTCATTCTATACATACAAGTACTTACATGTATTTAAGTACAACAAAATTTATTGTACCACTAACCCACGAAAAGTCATAGGTCAATCCTAAGTAAATGTTTATGTAAACCGCAATACTATATTATTCAAAATACCTCGTGTAAGAAAAGAAAATGAGTTGAACAGCAAGTCTTGTATGCCAGTGTAACCTATTATGTTGCTTTCTAATACTGAAAATAAAGTAAGGATTGAGAGTTTTCCGATGATTTCAGCTCAAATGACGTTCAATTCCCAGCGGCATGTCCTAGGATGGATGTCATCTTCGCGGAATACTGGATATTTGGAGAATTATAGTAATAGTTTACTGATGCAGTTTCGCATACATTACATGAAACTGGAACCTACAAATTTACAATTCTTAAAAATGGATTTTACAGATATTCACAATGATGTTTTAATAGTTTCAGTTTCGGGAGACAGAATTTGGAGCTGTGGGAATTATGTTATTAGCTGTTACAGTTACTAAAATTTTTTATGGTTACTAGAGAATTGATTTAGAAGTCAAACAACAAAAATCAGTGTTATATTTTCAAATTTTCACAGGACTAGTTTCGATGGTTTTACCCAACCACCATCCTCAGTTGCAAATGTGTAAATGAACAAGATAAGATATAATGATAAGATAAGATAAGAAAGCCTGGACAGGAGACAAGCTACTGGCGCCATCTGTTGATGAAACCAGAACGAAAACATAATTTCTTTAAAGGCTGAAGGCAAAGATGGATTGGAATTAGGGTCGTTAACTAGAACAGAAAGATTGTTTTGAGTGTGAAATGCCTCTAGAAAATCCAGTTCACCAATGGAAGATGTTTTTTGAATAATTTTGGCAGAAGAAAAATTGAAAGTGTGATTTTCGGACCAACAATGTTGGGCAACAGAAGACTTCTGTGTTTCCTTTTTTCGAACGTATGCTTCATGTTCCTTAACGCGAAATTTCAAGGCTCTCTTAGTTGGGCCAATATAAATTAAACCACACTGGCAAGGAATCTTTTAAATACCCCAGGAATTTATATCCGGACTGGGTTCCTTGAGTATGGAACTCGGAATTTTATTGATGGGAGAATAAACGATACGAAAGTTAAATTTCTGTGAAACACGTGCAACTTTATAGCTAATTGATGAAAAGAAGGGAATGACAACAGAATTTTTATATTCTCCTAAATCAAGAGTCTGCCTTTTGGTGTGTTGAGATTGAGAATTTGTTAACTGCTTGATTAATAATATTGGGTGAAAAGCCCCTGTCAATAGCTATTGCTTTTAAATAATTTAGTTCTTCATCGAGGGATAGTTTGGAGGAGCAAACTTGAAGAGCACGGAAAACATAGGAACAAAATGAAGCTAACTTTTGTTTAGTCAGATGACATGATTTGAAGTGTGGTTGAAGGCAAACCGATGAAGGTTTACGGTAAACCACAGTACTGAAGTTGGATGTGTTACGTGTGATCAGAATGTCGAGAAACGGAAGAGAATTGCAAGTCTCAAGTTCAAAAGCGAACTGAATAGCAGGATCAATGGAATTCATTGTTGAAAGAACTTTATTTAAATCATGTTTATTACTTTCAAACAGGGTAAAAGTATTGTCTACGTAGCGAAACCATACGCGAAAGTTTAAAAAGTTTCAAACAATTTTGATTCATAATAATGCATGTAGATATCAGCCAGGATGGGACTGAGGCGGCTTCCCATGGCTAATCCCTCAGTTTGCTTGTAATATTTATTTTGGAAAACAAAATGCATTTATGTCAAACAGAGTTGAGTGAGAGAAATTATTGAATTTGGATGCAAGAGAAATAAAATTCACGAAGTCTGGTTTCTAGACATCTTAATGCTCCCTCCACTGGAACATTGGTGAATAATGATTTTACATTAAAAGAAACCATGAGTAAATTAATTTCTAGGAGAAATGTTTTTAACCTTTTTTAGAAACTCTATTGAATTTTTTATGGTGTAAATGTTATTGTCTAACAGAGTTGAAAATCTAGAAACTAAATATTTAGCTGAAGGATACGAGGCAGTAACTAAATTTGATACAATAGGGCGGAAAGGAATACCACTTTTATGAATTTTGGAACAGATGGGATAAGCGAATGTTTTAAGTTGCTTGAAAGGATTTGTGAAGATTTGATCGCAGTTTTTATTTTTCATAGGTCCGAAGGTGAAGGATCTTTAGGGATCGGATTATATGGTCCTTCGTTCAAGAGTTTAGTGATACCATTGATGTAAGTGTTCTTATCCATGAAGACTATCTGGCCACCTTTGTCAGCCTTTGAAACGATAATATCCGGGTTAGAATTAATTTTGCACATTGTAACTCTTTCTCTCGTGGTTAGATTTGGTTTCACAGGTTTATTGTTGAATTTCACATTATGAGTGATAAGATGCTGAATCATTTCTTTCTGTGAATCTGAAACTTTAGTGAACTTGAAAACTTTTATGATAGGAGCCAAAATCTTTGGAATCGAGGGTTTAGAGGTGTGTGAGAAGTTAAAATTATATTTTAGAATTCTCTCTTGTTCTTCTGATAAACTAATATTAGAAATATTAACTTGTGAGGTTTCCTGTTTAAATCCTTAGTTCTAACTCCGAACCCCATGAACACTTAACAAGCGAATAATCGCTTAAGTGTGAACAGAACACGGGAGACCTCAGAAGGGTTTAAAACCCTTTATTTTTCAATTATTTACAATCAGTTCCGACTTGGAACTTTAGATAAAGCCGCCACTCGGGCTTGAACTTATATATTAATAATCTGAACTAAAATTGGCTTAACTATAGCTCTTAAAGGATATAGCCGAAGCTATCAAAATCTAACTACACTCACGTTTGTGAAAATTGCAACACCAAGAAGGAATCGTCATAATTGAATGCAATTTAATACACAGTTGAGTGGTAGTGGTACAAATAAATGATTAAATGTTCAAAGCAAACAAACAAGAACAAGAGATCAGAATCAGTATTTTGTGTGGCCACCACGCGCCGCAATAAGTGCTGCTACACGACGTGGCATGGAGTCAAACAAAGTTTGAATGTCTGACTGAGGAAGAGCATTCCATATCGTTTGTACGCGTACCCAAAGTTCGTCTGCAGACGCAACAGGACGAGGATCACGAGCAAGACGCCGACCAATGACATCCCACACATGTTCAATTGGCGACATATCCGGGGAACACGCAGGCCAAGGAAGAAGCTGTACCTGCTGCGCTGCAAAGAAGGATTTAACAATCCGAGCAGTATGAGGGCGGGCATTGTCCTGTTGAAATACAGCGCCTGGCAAGCTTTGAAGGAAGGGAACAGCTTCGGGCTGTAGAACTTCACGGATATACCGGTTGCTGTTCAGATTGCCCACAATTCGTAGCAATTGAGATCGTCTATGATATGCTATGGCGCCCCAGACCATAACTCCGGGTGTTCGTCCACTGTGGCGTTCGATAATGCACTCCGGAAGGTGGCGTTCACCGGCATAGCGTCTGACACGAATGCGGCCATCATGGTACCACAAATTAAAGCGGGATTCGTCAGAAAACACGACATGCTGCCAATCAGCACGCCAGTCTCTATGCTGATTGGCCCATTGTAGCCGCAGGCGGCGATGGTCGTGCGTTAGGGGGATCCTGTATAAAGGAGTCCGTGCGCGCAGTCCACACTGCAGCAGACGTCTACGAATTGATGAAGCACACAATGAAACACCTGTAGCTATTGACCACAGTGCTGCCAATTGTCTAGAGGAAGCTGTACGGTCCGTCCGCGCCATGCGGACCAGGTGTCTATCATCGCGAGCTGACGTCACATTTCGGGGTCCACTCCCGGATTTCCGAGTTGTCCGACACTCGTCCGTCCACTGCTTCCAAACGCGCATCACTGTGCTGCTGTTACGCTGCACACGAGAGGCTACTGCACGATACGACAATCCAGCTTCACGAAGGCCGATGATTCTCCCTCGTTCAAACTCTGTAAGTTGTTCAAATCTCGCTCTCTTTCGTCGACGAGGCATAAGTACAGATTGAGTTAACGTTTACCACTAGCAGATAACCACCGATAACCATACACGCCTCGCTACAGCCGTCTATTTATTCGGATCCATCAGCCGTTCAGAGGGCGCTGCTCAGCATACGCATGCGCTACGGATTTGCAATTCTAATCATTTGCATATCATACGCTACTTCGCATTTCCTGAAAATTTCAGCTCACTCGCGTAAGTCCTTCATGGTGTTGCAATTTTCACAAACGTGAGTGTAGTTAGCCCCTAGGTATTAATTAAATCGGCGAAGCCTACCAAGGGCCTAAGATATGGCCGAGCGTAATAACAGCTAAGAGAGACGTAGCCAGAAGGCAAACGCGCGATAGTCAGGAGTCAGAGTCTCTCTCTCTTGAAGTCGGCTAAGTCACGACTTAAATAGTATTCTTTCTCATTTGCATTATCTGCGTTGCGTTTATGAAATTAAATTCTGGCAGGAAATTGTAAGCTGAAATTAGAATAAGATAGGAAAGATACAAAATTTAAACCTTACAAACTATTGGCTTAATGGGAAGATTTTTGAACTACTTGAACTGGAAGACTGTAAAAGAAATTTTTCGAATTTAACTGCAAAGATGTTTTTATGACGGTTAACTGCATACTCCGTTCTAGACCAAGACTTTGTTCAAGGGCAGTGAATTTTGGATATGAATTAGCGAGTTCCAGATGAAGCTTATAGAGCTCATGTTCAATTCTGGATAACTGTTGACGTGTATCCCTTATGATAGACCGAAGTAAGGCTAGCTTGCAGTTTAACAGAATTCTTATAACGCGACTGGAAGGTTTTTGATTAGATTTGATTTGAATGAAATTGGGGATCAATTTTTTACATTTACACTTAAGTAAAAAGTTAAGATGATTCAGGAATATCTGTCGTTTCAGGCGTAATTTAATGAAAGGGTTAATGGATAAAGGCATGATGAACAATGCAGAAAATCAAACTAAATTAACTAACCAATAATAAAGGACGCACAAAACAGCAGAAAAATTTCACACTGAAATGAATAGAAAACAAAATATTTGCAACTAAAATGCATGAAATCAGATAAGAAAAGCACAATATTAAAATATATGAAACACAAATAGAACTTAAAAATTGAAAAAAGAAAAAAAAAAAAACTTTCCGAAACTCATGCAATCACAAAGTGGCGGTTACACCACGTGCAAAAAAGGAAACGAAATATAAGCCTGTTTGCGGCTAGCGAAACACATACAATCGCAAGATGACGAAAACCACGTGGAAAAAAGAACTGATGTTTACAGTCTTTGCAGTATTTAATGTTTAGCGTCTTTTTCATCTTGAAAGGCGGTTACAACTGATCAGAGTTATTATTTATATATTTAAGCATTAGCGTAGCTCTATCTAGAGCCCGTGATTGGCGGGGAACAATTTTAGTTCATTACTTGTTGATGGTTTTATCAGAGTTAGCTTTACTGCCATTTGACAGCCGTATAGGTAGTGTCTGAGGTCGTCGCAGCAGCACATGCCCGTTTCTCTTTTCCCAAAATCTATATAGATATGCCCGAGTGAGACAATAACCTGTGCATAGCTGTGTGGCATAGCTGAAACTCATCTGGATTTCTGTGGAGACCTTCGGATACTATCTATAGTTCACTCATCGGCATCCGTTTTCTTCCAATTATCTTGCCATTTTGATGTGGCCTAATCATTAGCCCCTTTCTCCTAAAGACGTGGTATGAAATAAGAACTGAACTTATACTTTGTCATGCAGCATAAACTTGGGACCTTAATATCAACTATATAATGAAAAGGAAGCTTTCTGAAAATTCAAAGAAAATCGGCATTACTGCTAACTAAAGGCTATGGAACCTTTCCAACACTGGCATTTTTCAATCTAATTGAAATTTTCCGATCTGCAGAAAAAGAAAAGGCCATTAATATTGAAATACTAAGCCTACGACAAGATGTAATTCTCTTGCAGAATCATTATATCAATTCTTTGAAACCGAAGTCAATATATACAGCATCCATCCAGCAGAACAATTTGCAGAAATCTACATCACAAACTCAGAAGCATCATATTTAAGAAATACCTACACAGATGGCTCCAAAATGGAAATAAGCACAGCCTGTGCATTCTCTGTTATTCAAAAGAATCAGATGATATAGAACTGGAATGCTAAATTACGGCCTATTAACTGCATTTCAGTCAGAGTTGATGACTATTAAACAAGCAGCTAAATGGGCACTAGCACATCGAACACAAACCATAATAATTTCAGATAGCTTCTACAGTATTTTGGATACAGCATATACCAAAAGCAAAAAGAGACTTGTATATGACATCAGCCAACTCATTGCACACTGCAAAGGAAAAATTAAACTGATATGAGTCAAAGCTCACATCGGAAAGGAAGGAAATGGACTCGCGAATACACTTTTTTTGCAAAAAAATCTAAGCACCATGAAGGAAGTGGTTGTTTTTGATGAAACTGAATACGTGTAAAGCTCATACACGGATAATAAAATCATTAAAAAATCAAGGTCATAGTACCTGTTCACGGCTCACAATCACCCATTGAATATTCAAATTAGTAGTTGGTCGAACCGTCCCTCGCGACAATGCATGCTTGAATTCGTCAAAGCAAGGAGTGGTAGAGGTTCCTAATGTCATCCTGCGACACATTCTGCCAGACATTCAACAGTTGCCGCTCCAGATCTGCGATATTTTGTGGTGCCCGAATCTGGCGGCCTAACATGTCCCATACATGCTCGATTGGTGAAAGGTCTGGTGACCTTGCTGGACAAGGAAGAGTATCAACCGCACGGAGACAGTCCAGAGATATGCGAGCGCTATGTGGCCTGGCATTATCTTGTTGGAAAATGAACCCAGGATGACGTGCCATGAAGGGTAATGCAACCGACCGCAGGAGGATATTAACATATCGTTGAGCTGTTAAAGATGTACGGAGGATGACTAAAGATGCCCTGCTTCTCATAAGAAATAGCACCCCACACCATCACATCAAGGGTTACGGCTGTATGCCTTTGTAAAACAAAGGCTGATTGGGACCGCTGGCCCCGTCCTGTCCAGACACGAACCACGGCGGTCATCTGCTTCAAGAAGGAAGCGGGATTCATCGCTGAACACCATACGATGCCAGTCTAATGGCAGCCATGATGATCGGCTGCGACACCACTCCAGATGACTCCGCCGATGTTGTGGGTTCAAAGGCAAACGTCTTAAAGGCCTCTGTGAGCGTAACCCCGCCTCAGACAAGCACCGTCAGATGATGGACGGTACCACGGGAGGTATAGACTTGGCTGCAATGCGTTGAATAGTCGATAATTATACCGTTGGCGCGGTTCGGGCCTGGCGAACGATCATCCTATCTTAACTCGGATTTGTGCTCCTTGGCCTGCCAGAGCCTTCATTTCGTCGGCAATTTCCTTGTAGCAACCATTGCTGCCAAATCTTTGCGCAGCAGTGTCTGTACGCTGCAGGTGCCGGCCTATTGCTCGGCATTACTACCAATTTCAAGCAACCCTACAATGCGACCAAGTTCGAAGTCGTTTAGTTGTCTGTAAGGTCTTTGATATCGTCATAATGGCATCTTTAGTTGCTTCTTTACGGAATTACAATGGCAGCAACGAAAAAACATAAATTTTCCGCCTCTGTTACTGGTTTTATACTTAGCGAATTGCGCGTTATGATCGCAGTTCCTGTTCATTTGCTTTGAACCTTTGATCATTTGCAGGTTGATCAAGATGTTTTTGTGTACCAAATTTCGTAACAATCGCAAAAGTTCTTCTTGGTGCTCCGAGGTTTTTGCAAAAGAGTGTAAATTAGCGAAAGCCGCAATAGCGAATCCTAGTACTCATCTCATCTACATTTCAAATTCAGTCTCCCACCTCAAGAACAATTCGGAAGGAAAAGTGAGAAGCTACGCGTGTTAGTCAGAGCGAAGCAAAGCGAGACTACGCATTCAGAAGAAGCTTAAGATACAGCGCCAAAAAGTTTCGGTTCCGACTGAAATCTTTAATCTGATTCGAGAAAGTATTGTCCGCTTACCGTGGCAAATCGGTGAACAATGATTTGTCAGTTAAAATCTACATTGCTACATTACGTAAGATGGCATGAAAAAGATCAATTTTGAAATGACGCATTTTAGATTGATATATCTAAAACAGTTGCTATTTTTAGAACAAAAACGAGAAATGTCCAAATTAAAACCGGACAATTGCGAATTGAAATTAGAAGTTTGCTTCCCACATTTTTATCTTACACATATATATTACATTGTGCAAATTAATTGAGCCAAAGAGATTTTTTTTAATAATTTATATACATTCCTTTATATACAATAACAATAATAAAATTAGAAACTCTGTCCTCTTTTAGCCGAAATGACCTGTAGAATGCACTTACGCATTAGCTCTAATACTCTTGTGCATACGTATGTTTTTTTTTTTTTTTTTTTTTTTTTTTTTTACAATGGAACAACCCTTTTATAGCGTTGTTAATCATGCGCTCGTCGTGCAGTCCATTTTCTAAGATGCTGCTTGAGAATGTGCCACAAGTTTTCGATCAAATTTAAGTCTGGTGAATTTGCAGGAAAATCTAGCACAAAAGTTTTATTTTCCAACATAAACCTTCTGACAAATTTCGAACTGTGCCATGAAGGCAAGTCATGCATGGCAAGTTCCTACAAAGGTTTTCAAGAATGACAGACTTCTACGTTTTAAAATTTCTATATACTTCAATGAATTCATGATTCCATCAACAGGAACTGGAATTCCTGTGCTATCTGCAGCAAAAGAAAACCCACAAACATTTTTAGGGCATTTTACGATTTGTCGGATATGTTGAGGTCTTACTGATTCATCTTTGCTTCGTCTGAAAACGTTAGATATGTAACCATAAATAAATAAATATATCTCATCGCTGAAAATGTCCTTTTTCTAATCATTTATGTTTGTATTTTTTTTTCTTGCCTTTCGACCAGCAGTAAGACATCTAGGTCGCAAATTTGGAGGATGAGTATCAATACCAATAGACAATAGATCTCTTTTAATGTCTTTGCTAGTATTTCTTGGATTAATAATGCTATTTTAAAGTAGGAATTGATCATAGTTTGTTTTTTTTTTTTTTTTTTTTTTTACATTTACCTATCATTTCTGGAGGAAAAGATTCAGTTTCATTCCGTCTCCTCAAAATTCGAGAGAAGGTCGATTTTTCAACACCAACCGCTAAAGCAATAATTCTTACAGTCATCGATGTGTGATGTTAAGTGCGATAATCTTTGCGCTCTTTCTAGGCGTTATATCCATTTTAGTACACTAAAATGAACTAATGCAAAACGTGTTTAAAATGTATGCAAAGGTAACTTCCTTTTCTCACAGAAACAAACTTTAAAATGGTGCAATAATTCTATTTTATTGTTTAAAATAGTTCCGAGCACTTGAAAGGATGACATCCAGATGACATTAAGGCTATAAAACTTCTTTGAAAGACCTGCTTGCGCTACCAGGCAACAAACTTATATTCCTTGTAAAAATCGCTTTGTCCCAATTAATTTTCACACGTGGCAACAAAAATTCTTAACTGGCGTTTATTTTGGCAGACATATAAATTTCAATTACAACCTTTAATGTGACTTAAGTAAGTAAATAAGTAAGTAATGTTTTAAATAACCTTTTAAGTTTCGTACTTTTAAATATACATAGTTCCTCCAGTTCCTATACTTATGTCTACGGAAATTGTGTACTCGTTATAAAAAATAAAACACGAAAGTGTGTCAACCGTACGACAAAATCGGATCAAGATATGCAATTCTAAAATTTGCAGTATTTGACCTCGTTTTGAATTTGCGTTGTTAATGAATAAATTAGAAGAATTCAAATTTGACTTTTTTTCCTTTAAGTGACATGCTGCGATATCCTTTTAATGATTTACTAGCATCCATCTTTATTTATAGTTTTGTTACATTTGTAAGGTTTTAGTTAAACTAACCAAGTTTATTTTAATTTAAATCTTTTCTATCTCCTCTCTGCTTCAACTTCCTGTCAGAAGAAGCGCGCGTTTTTAGCTTATGCTAATTTTTTGAAGTTCAGCCAAGCACTATTTAAGCCAGAGGTGGAAACCTCTCGGTGTGTGAGAGCTTTGCCTCAGATCACGGTCACGCTGCTCAACGTTCGCCTGACCAGCTAGCAGTTTAAATTTATAAGCCATAGTGCTTACTACGTGATTGCTTTGTAAAATAAATTAAAGTGCGGTAGTATTTAGTATACCTTGCTACGCACCCTTTTCGGTAGAGGCCAATCTCCGCGAATTGCTCTGCGAAGCAAAGTTTAATTTAAGTTATATTTTAATTTATTTAAATTTATTTGATTGTTAAGTTCGACCAAAGTTTGGTCTGTTACGTTCTGTATCTCTCCCGAATTGGGAGGTTTGTATTTAATAGTGATTGAATAAAAAAGGATTTCAAATCCCTTCACGTGCAGTTATTCTCCAGCCCAGCAGTTACATCAGAACATAGCGTACCTTCCGCTCCCTGTTCCAGTTCAGGACTTAGAATTTGAGGATAAGAACCTTGTAAGTAATTCACCATGTTTGCAAAGAGTATGCACAGAACACTAAGTCCTGATACATTTAGTATTTCGGAAGAACTTTCATGCAAGAAAATAACAAATTTTCGAAATCTAAGAAATACGTTATTCATATTCTCAGGAATTTTTACTGCTTAAAATCCTAATCTGTAAATCGTAAAAAATTCATTACAAATATTTCTCACTTTCTAATTAATGCAAATGATATGACAGGGCTAGTACCGAGTTGGAAAAGTTCAGGAATACGAATTTTATAAATAAAATTTTAGTTTTGAAAAAAATTATATTAATCAATATTTTTTACAGTAATCTGCATAGAAATGCACGTCACATAATCTTTTAAACATCTTTTTACAAAAGATATTTTATTTTTTAATTATGAAGAAATGAAAGCATTTTGCTCTTCAATTTGTGCACGGTCTTCGAGTATGATTCCTGATTTTAATAATAAATATCTCGACTAGTTTTTGCTTTACGTGAATCAGACATTTTGAGATTTATATTTTCATAAAGAATTTCGAAAAGGAAAACAAAATTTTCCTAAATATAACTATGGAGACCCCAGGAATATGAAGAAAGTTATATTCCGCAGCTTTTGAAAAACCGACCTGTTAAATGCAAGAATGCCAAAACACGAGTCTTTGCGTCATTTCAAATATGGAAGCAGAGGGTGGAACGTGGAAGTGGAAGATTTTGAAAATATCGTAACATCCAGTAATATTATCTATATTTTTACTTGTTGTTGTCGTGTCCATTACTACATGGAAGAATGATTACCAGAGCCTACTCCGAAGAGAGGTTGGACTTCTATTTTCCACCCCCAATTTTGAGAGAGAGCACCGGGGGGGGAATCCAGGGGTCTCCCACCCCTCTCCTCTCCCCACCAGAGGACTTTCGGCTCGCCGCATATTTAAAGTGCCGCCGTGCCACACCGACACTATACATTTACAAACATCCATGTCTTCTCCGGGATTCGAACCCGGGCCCTTCGGTACCGTAGTAGGCTCCCCTAACCACTATACCATTTGGGCGACATATTTTTACTTAATCCTGGATATAGGAAGATACAAGTATGCCGTTTACATAAAAACAAAAACAACTCACTTTTCTCAAAATAACGTCCTCTGAATGGCGTCAGTTTCTGAGATAACATTCCTGTTATTCTCGAATGGCTTCTCATAACTTTCTGCAGTATTCCACAGTAACGGACGTGCTGCAGAAATATCTCACTACTGCAGCTTTAATATATCAGAGCTTTGTGTTCATCGATCATCTTTGAGTTCATCACATATCGCAGCTTTGAGACATTCACAAATTTTAAAGAATTTTGAATGTTCGTTATATTTGTCTAAAACGTTACAGCAAAAGTTTGCGGATTGTTGGGATTGCTATCTTGCAATGCACGGATTACCTGAAGCTTACATTGATGCAGTTTTAAATCTTCGTGCAACAGCCTACCCAAGCTCCGAAGTTAATCCTAATGACTTGACATGTTGCCATGCAGAATGTTGCGGACACGCTGCATTTACTGCTTGGATAGTTTCTGGAGTTGGCACCGTTTCCCTTGATCCTACATATTCCAAGTTTAATGACTTCGTTGCTACATGCCCTTCCATCGATTTCTTCACAACTGAAGTAGCATTGTATATGCTACATTATCATACTCTCGAACTGTTGCTATCAATGACAGTGTACGATGAGATTCAAAATATTCAACTCCCGCGCGCCCCCCTGTGTATGCTTTCGATTCAACGACTGAAAAAATAAAGATCGGGTAAGGATTTTTGTGACAGGATGTGTGTGTGTGTGTGTGTACATATATATATAACATAATAAAAAGAAAATACTGATAGCGCAGCAAGTAGATAGTATAGAACGTAAATCTGTATAGAATAGAAAAAATTCTGATTGCATAGTATACTAAAATGTTGAATCCGTAATGACTAGGAAACTTGGCAGCCGAGTAATATTAAATATTAATTTTTATTTTAATCGACATTTGTGGCCAAAACTTACTGGGCACTCTAATCATGCCTATTCAAGAATATTTGCAGTTTTCATGCTGTTGCGATGGGAAGAGAGCACACCGAAATAGCGTCATTTGAGGAAGAAAGGCAGAAGCTAAAGTACGCAGTTATCCAATATGCAGGCTCGCCGACAGAAGGTTTCAGTTCTCAAAGTTCAAGTTCCGAATTAGCTACGTCATCAGCCTTACGAAAACCATGTGATATAGATTGATCTAGAAATGATGCAATCCGAAAAAGTTGCCATTTTTAGAAATAGTGACTTAAGAGTATATAAAAAATTAAAAATCAAGAATTAAGAGGCTATTACTAAATTTTGAGGCTGAATCAAATTCAAAATTAATTAACAGATTATGAAAACACTAGAGCTTCGCAGTATAATATTTTTAGGTTCTTCGAAATTTTATGACAGAAGTTTTCAGACTTTAACAGTATGGTGGTTAAAATGAAGTTTGTGTGCAATGGTTTTCTTTTAAGTACTGGTGAATGAATATTAAAATTAGGCATGCCAAAATCATTCAATTACTTTAATAGAACTTTGAAATCTTTCGATCACTATTAGCATCTCCAGCCCTCTGGATATCAGCTGTTTTCATCTGATAATCTTTTTCTGTCGCAGTCTTCTTTTGCTTATGATGAAGTCAAAAAAATCTGATGTGGGCATCACGTGACCTCTTGGTACGGCCTACTGAATTATACACAGTTTTTGACGCACTTTATTTAAACTTCTTTTCGCGAATTATTTTAATTTAATTAACCGATCCCTCATGGCAAGTTGAAAATGATACCGAAAATTGCAAATTTTGAACTTAAACACTTCGGTCAATTTTTGTCTGGCAGGAATCAAACTTCTCCTATTTTTTTTTTTTATAACGAGAATAAACTTATATAAGTACAGAATATAAGTACAGAAAACGGGAGTCTGCATTAAAATTCAGATTTCGTTACTTATCTCAAATTATTATTATTATTATTATTTTGAATATGATATTGCCAAAATTTGGATATTTTAGTCATTTAAAGCACTTCTGTAATTGGAATTATATAGGTCTACCACCAATGATTGCGAAAATAAAAGCCGGAAAAGGGGAAGGAGATAATCAAATTGAATTGCACTATTAATGTACATATATACATATTCACACACATATACAAGTTTGGTTTTGCCGATTGCAATAAAAAATGCACAGCTATATGTTATAGCAACTCCATACACAAAATTTCGACTTTCTATGGCTAATCGCTTTTGAGTTATGAGAAATATATACGTACCTATGTATATAAGTTACTATAAAATCCATTTTGAATTCATTTTTCAATCCGTTTTGGAATAAGGAATCCTTTATTTTGTCTGTACATACAGACGTGAGGAAAAAAAATAATTAAAATGGATTCGGAAAAGGTCAAAATGGGTATTTCCGTTAAAATCTGATAACCGAAATTTTTCGCGATTACAATACTTCCTTTATACAAGGAAGTAAGAATTGGAGGTAAAATACCTAATAAATTAATTTATGATATTTTAATACTAAATTTAAAAATCTACTCCAGACTCGAAACTACTTTCTAAAAAATTATAAGGTATTTTCTCCCTCCTTTCGGCATGCCTTCGTGATGTAAGGATCAGCACGCTCGGCGAGTATTCGAGAAATCCAGGGTTGAGTACCGCCGAAGGTACTGCTCATTTTTCATGTCTCCCGCTTCAAAATAATCTAATGACTCTACGAAATGATCGACTAAGATTAAAATTTATGACAATACTATTAGAAAATCTCTGTTATAGATACAGTTATATTTTAAAACTTTGTGCGTGCATTCTTAGAGTAGCAAACACCTGATGGAAGGCGAAAGTTTGTTTACTTAAAAATTATGACCGATTGCTTAACACAATTTGAATAATTGAAGCTTTGTAAGAGGTATGCTTTTTTATTTCTGCATGCTGAACAATTTCAAGAAAAAAGAAAACTCAGGTCAATGAATAACTACAGTTTATATTAAAGAAGGTACAATTATTTCATGATTAGGTGCTAAGAAAACAATTCTTTTTCGTGTCTAGTGTTATCAGAATATTTTAGTCTGATGGCTTTGGAATTAAGTCAGCTGAAAAAGAAAAAAAAATATATACATATAAAAAAGATTGATAACATAAATTAATGTCAAATTACATATCATAAACTAGAAAGAACTGTAAAAATGAGATCAATGATCAGTAAAAAGAACACATTAATTGCTAACTAGCTCATTGATATTGGCAAATTCATTAACCACTTGAAATTTCATGCTGCAATTTAATATTTTTTTCAGTAATAGAGGTGCTATTAGTTTCATTTACCTTCTTTCCACTTACCCTCCTTTTTTTTTTTTTTTTTCCCTCTTTTTTTTTTTTTTTTTTTTTTTTTAAGTATTACTTTTGCGTCCGTCGTATCACTTTTCAAATAGAATATTATTTCTTGAATATTATTTTTATTATTTCTTGAACTGGTATAATGTACCAGTTCAAGAAATAATAAAAAGAAAGATGATTATTTTTTCAGCATGCCAGTGAAAAAGGTAAAATGATTAAAGTGTAACTAATGAGAATTAAGAGAATACTAGGAATAGTATGACAGTATTGAAGAGGGTTTTAAAGGAGATGTATAAGTAAGAAAACAAGGACAGGAGTATCGAATATTTTTTTACCACAATTCTGTACAAATAAAAGTCACCTGTTCTCATAAATTCATTGCACTACCTAGAGAGTAGGCTTTTGACATGTGGCTGGGAGAATTTTTTTCCTTAAAAGTCTCAACCTCCATTAAAGAATTTGTTTTCCAAGGAAGCATAGACATAGAAGGCATATCCAAGGAAGCAAGCATAGACGAGAAGTTAGAATCGATTTTTAATTTAATTTTATCATTAAAAAAAAATCTGAAATGTTTCAGATTTTAAATTACGTCCAAAGGGACGTTTATTTAACATTTTGTGTGTTACCTTTATTTGTTAAATACCATGTTCTTCGCACTTAAACCATAAAATTCAGTTCAACAGCAATATCGCAAAATAATTTTAAATTGAGCATATCTTTAGAAATTTCGGTACACGCTCTCACGCGCTGGAGATAAAAATGTTTTTCTGTACAACGTTGGTATTGCTGGCTTTGAAATCTTTGAGTTTGTTAATGAAAAATTCGTTAAAGTTTCAGAGAATATTGTTACGAATTTCCCATTTATTTGGCTATTTATTTAGAACTGTAATTAAAATTCCTTTTTATTTTCCCGTGCAACGCACGCAGACGATTTTTGAAGAGAAAGCTACGTCAAAAAAAAAAAAAAACATGCATACATTTATGCAGATTTTTCATTTTTTAAACTTTAATGCAGAGCGATAACATTTAGTGGCAACAATTTGAAAAGTGAATCGGGCATTCAGAGTGAATCAACGCAAAATCGCAAAACGAAAGTAATAGTCCTTCGGGACTAAATCCCTTTGGACTAATAAAATTTCTCGATATCAAAGGAATTTTTCGTTGAAATTGTGGTTCAATTACTCCAGTGATTCGGAAAGAAATTCTGGAGCCCTTTTATTTAGGGTTTCGGTTCGCTCCGGCTAAATTACAATTTATCTCAAAAACTGAGAAGTATCGGAGTTAGGCTCAGCTGGGCTCCGGCGCAATTTAAGCTCTAATGATGAAGTAAATAAGTCTTGGCGCTTGAAGCTTCGTTGAAAGAAACACTACGTCCTGTGGGTTAAAAAGTTTGAAAAACCCCTGGTCTAGCTAGCAATGAACAATGAGTCATTTAGTTTGTTATTTGAGAGAACTAGAATTCTCCAAATGAAGAATCTTACCTCCTTCATTGACCATAGCGCAGTGGGGTAAATTTGGGAAAGTAGTTCCGTTGCAGACATATCTTTTAGTTTCTATAGCATCGTACTGATCATATTCCAGGCAAGAAATGTCGCAGTAAGGTGGCTCCTTGAGTGGTTCTACGCAGTTCAGGTCTCCAGGAGAAATCAAATGAGCCTTGCAGTTGATGTAAGCTATTAAAAGATTAAAAAAATGTGCTTACGTGAGACCATATGTTAATAAAGACAGTAGTTTAATAGAAGATAAAGATGGCTTGAATCCTGCCAATGTTTTCTAGTACACAAATTCTATATGTTTCGGTGAATAAAATCCACAATTTTGAAGGGGAAAAAAAACCTTCTTCAATATTTTTCACAATAATTTGCATAGAAATATTCATCACGCACTCTTTTAACATCACAAACCTTTTTCTAAACGGATCTTTGATTTTTAGTTAAGTGCACAAACAAATGTTTCTCTAGTCATATCCGATTTCTTTATCAAACATCTCAGTCAGTTTTTGTCGTACGGGACTCATGTTTCGTATCTTACTTTTATAACCATAAAAATTTTTTCTTAATATAGGAACCGGAGGAACGTCTTGAAAGTTAGATTTCGTGTTTAATAAAAAATTAACTTCTTAAAATATTTAAAAATGCGAAAACTTGAATCTTTGCATACTTTGAAAATGCAATCATAGCAGCAATTGTATAGGATATTGTGTTGTAAGTCTTATTTACATAATTCTCTCTCTCTATATATATATATATTATATAAATGAATATATACAAAATTAAAAGCAGTTCAAAACTTAATTCAGCTTCACTTCGAAAGGAGCGATAAATGGTGGTGAAAATTCTAAATCAATTAAATTAAAAGTACATTTAAAATCCCTCTCACACTCAATTCGGAACAAAGCATATGAAAAAAAAAACAAGAAACTAGGAGCACAGTGGGAACCAGAAGCATTGCATGCTAAGCGTAACAAATGCTAAAATTAAACATGAAAAAGAAAAAAAAAATTCATGTCTTTTCGTTGTACCATCATTAGGCGATTGGTGAACACAAAGAAAAAGAAGAAGAGCAAGGAAAGAAAAAATACATCAGCTCGTTTCTGAACCAACAAAGGCACGAACTAAAGTTTAATGCTAAAATAATCTCACAAAATTGATAAGTAAACAGCAACCGCACACAAACATTAAATCCTAAACAACCTTAAATTAGCTTAAAAAATTATTTAATTTATTTATCTCTTTTTTTCCTTTTTGAGCAGACCGAGTCCAAAAAACTAATCATGCATTGCTTGTATTTAAGTAAATTACACTCACATACATTTTCTGATTATGGCACTTCTACCGTCTTTTTCCGAAAATAAGACACTGTCTTACTTTCTTTTTTGGTCCAAAATACGCGCTAGGGCTTATTTTCGGGGGAGGGCAAAAATAAAAGTATATTTATATATTTTTATTTAATATTTATTTTACACAGAATACAGAAATTTAAATTTATTAAATTACAGTCATGTCATCTTCTTCTGGAACATCGTCATAAATAAAATTCTGAATTATATTCTGATTTTCTTCCAAATCTATTTCCTGTTGAATCATTGGTCCGAATCTCTCATGTCTTGCGATATAGCTATCGTTAAATGAATACTTCTTGTCTAAGTAGCCTGTTCGTAGTGCATTGGAAACATCACTATAAGTTATTTTGTCTCATGAATTTCTTGCCCAATTCACAACTTCTTGTAAGCCTGGTTTTAAAAAATTACCTCGATGATTTCTCACCATTCTGTTTTCAATATATTCATTGATTTCCATCTGCAAATGATCCTTGAATGGCTTGTTTATTGCAATGTCAAGTGTCTGGAGGTAACCAGTCATTCCTGCCGGAATCATTATTTGATCAATCTTCCTCTCAGCAAGAAAGTTTTTCATGTCTTTAGCGCGGTGAGTACTGGCGGAATCCCAAACTAGTAAACCTCTATTCTGACCCGTCAACAGTGGCAGCAGCATAAAATCAACCCACTTTCTTATAACTGCTTGGGTGCACCAGGCTTTTTCACTTTCAATGACATAAATTCCTGAAACACGTTGAATCTGTTTTTTTTTTACCTTTAGTGATTAAAAATGGCGATACTTTCTTGCCATCTAGACGAATCGCCAAAATACAGGTAACACGTGCACTATCGTAACCGGTAGAAGGAACGTAAATTGACGAAGAAGCCTTGTGAACTGTCGTTTGAGCTCCTTGGCCTAGGAATACGGCGGTCTCATCCATAGTAATCATGTGGAGAGTTGGTATTTCGAAAAATCGATGCCATCAACAAAGAGCTTAAACGCAAGTGCACGCTTAACAACTTCATTGTCTTCCAGCTTAAACAATGTTGTTGATCTCCTTAGAGACAGTTCATATCGTTTAAGGAAGTTGTCCAACCAGTGTGACGATGCTTTAAATTCTTCTGTGGATATATCAAATTCCTGTTTCAAAGGCAAATTTTTGAATATCAGGCCTACGCACAACCAAAGCCATTGTCCTATTGCCTGCAATCCATTCCCAGATGCAATCTTCCAACTCAGAAAATAACGGTTGCCGACCTGATCCAACTCTGCGTTTTATCTCATTTCCTTGGTCCACCAGTTGACACAGGTAATCGTAGTCTGCACGCCATTTACGAACCATACGGAGATCCAGCATCTTTTCTTTACAGAATGCTACAAGATTTACATCCCTGGGGTCTTCCTCGATTCCCTTTTTGTACTTAACGGAATATCTCTTTCGTTTTGTACTCATCTGAACTGGGCTTAAAAATTATTCACTTTATTTTTAAATAAAATTACGCATGAGGAAATAATCAGACTTACAAGACTGAAATGAATGACCGTTGTATACCTGCACTGTCGCTCAATGTAGACTGCTGCCTTATGTTGTATTTTTAAGATAAATTCCAAGAATTAATTTGAAACGAACTGTAGAGGTAAACAATTAATTTCTCGGAATATTTTGTTTCACACATTTCTCTGAAATACGAGTATTAGGAAAGCTAAAGACATTATTACTTAATAAATCAACAGCATTTTTTAACGAATTCTTTTTGTCACATTATTTTAACTCGGGATTATTTTCGGGGGATATCTTATTTTGTAAAAAGTTCCGAAAATCACGATAGGGCTTATTTTCGGAGGATCTCTTATTTTCAGAAAAAGACGGTACTAATGTCTGAAAATGAAATTATAAGTGAAAACCTATAATCTATTACATCTGTTTACAACAAGATGCAACTGTTCAAGAAGGTGGTCAATTCTCAGAGATAGAACTGCAAGTTAGCTTTCAAATTATGTATACATTAACATCATCACACTAATATCATTTAATGAAACTGAATTAAAAAAAATGTAAGTCTCCTTGTCCTTTAAATGAACATGCTTGATAGCTCAGGGTAAGCCTTGAAAAGTGAATTTTTTTCGCTGGATTATAGACACAAATATTCACGCTAGTGCATCTTTAGTGTCGTAAATGTACGTTGTTTTATGTTGCAATAGAATGAAATGAAAGACAATCTCTGCCAAATGTCACGCATGGTTTTCTCAGACAATAAAAAAGGAGGAGAGAGGTAAGTAGGCAACTTTGTATCTATTTATTGCTTGTTTTATTTTCTGAGTGGTAGTAAAATTGACATTTTATGTATATATGATCCTTTTCGCAATTGTAGTAGTTTTTGTTTTCGAACCTAAAGGCACATTCCGCAAGGAATAGTTGAGTTGAAGATTATTTGTACCCAACAATTATGATCGTGAATTTTGGTTTAATCTTTCCCTTCGACTATAAGCGAGAAACTGGATTTTTGCAACTATAGTGATACAACGATATACATCATTAATCCATTCCGGATCCTGGGATATACACCAAATAAACTTTTAGTGAGAAATAATGGGAATAATTACTCCGTCTTATTAAAAAATCCTATCGCTATTATTATAACACAGCTTAATACTAAAATACAACTGCACATCAATGAAGCACTGCACATGATACTGTAGTACATAAAGGTTTCTGTGATATCCGATCCAAAAGAGCAATCTTTCAACATGCTCTGACGTTTCCGATCTTTGTTTGGGAATCAAATTCAAACCCTTTGCAACATCGGCTGATTTAATAGTGTCTTTCGTGTTCATACTCGCAGACACTATCGTATTTGACATATTGCATGCAATAGAAAAGTTCCAGATACATGCTATTGTCATACTTTTCAAGAATCTCTTTATTAACCCTCCTAATGACCCCAACAATTTTCTTCGCTGTTTGACCTTTGTCATTAACTTTTATAAAATCCATCATTAATAAATTTAAAAAATAATTAATGCAAGAGTACACAAAAATTATAAGGTATTTCTCCCGGCCTTCTTCGCATGCTTTCGTAGTGTAGTGGTCAGCAAGCTCAACGCGTAACCGAGAGGTCCATGGTTCGATTCCCGGCGAAGGCGTTGCTCATTTTTCATCTCTCCTGCTTCGGAATAACCTAATGTTCTCCACAAAATCACTTAGAAATTTACAATTATAGAAAAAGTACCTAGTGAATACTAACAACAGGTGTACTGACATTCGTAGCACTGTCTCCAAAGAAGTGAAAAGTGCATTGTGCACAGTCGTGACTCATCGAACTCGAGACATAATCCAAACAAATGTCGTATAGCAAACAAAAATTTTCGCATCCAAACAGGATCTATACCGAGTTGGATGTATTTCAAAGCGTCATGAGATAAAATAAAGTCATGTATATGGTCAGAAAATATAAGAAATTAGTTAAAATTAAGAGTATGTTAATTATAAAGTATATAAAATTCAGTGTAAAATGAAAAAAAAAAGCAATAAAAATTAATTCTGCAATTAAGATTACGGAACGCAAGCATGTTATTCTGAACAGAAAATATAAGAAATATGTTAAAAATGAGAATACATATTAAACTCTAAAGCTCAATGTATATGGTAGAAATTAAGAATTTACCTCTAAGACCTTGCGAAGCAATCATTAAATTCGTACATAAGGGCGGAAACTGCTAAGGTTACATAGGAATTAACCATTATATGCATAGTAAAATAGCTGGAATAAGAAGAAAAACACGAAGGTACAAATCCTAAAATTAAAGGTAATTATCGCCGGAAAATCACTAAAAGATCACTTCTTATCAAATTGCGACGTCATCTTGCCAACTAAATAAAGAATGGTAAAGCATTCCTTTTTATCAGTTAGCTGCGTTTCCGCATGCAGGCTCATCCCCTGACCTGAACTCTCCGTTTCATACTACTCACCACAAATCTTTCAGTAAATGCTTCGTAACTCAGGTACAGACTCTCTTGATACAGTGCAAGTCGCTTATTATTGTGGAAGGAAATCGACTAGCAGGCTTTGAACAATTAGCTATGCACAGAAGTTTTGGAAGACATACGTGTAGGCTTCCGTTTCGTTTCCATTCACAGAAACTCGGACTTCCAGTCTGCATAATAGGCCGGTTCCCATTCATGACCTATCATTCCTATCTTCAGGCTCTAGAGGTCATTATGTTTTTCGAAACAATAAATAAGGAAAATCAGCTATATCTTCGCCAAGAATGAAAGATCTACCAGTTTACTAATTTGACGATATAATCCTTTATAACCCTGACATGTAACATAACCATGACAGCAGGCATCGAAGAGTGGGATAATTGATTGCATTCTTCCCCATTTTCAGAGCAACTGGGAAGATACACGATAACCAGTCGAACAAATCCAGGTAGTAAAACGTTATCCCCTTACATTTCAGTATGAGCACCACTTTAAAGATTGCTAGTTTTTGCCCCCTCTCAATGCAGGAAATATGAAAAGTCAACTATCCAGCGCCGGAATTTGAATCATGGATTTTCTAGTTGCTAGCTGCACGTGCTAACCCCTTATACCATGAATGCACGTATAAGGAAATGTCTTCTTCTTTTTACTAATCTGTCTGATCTGAATCAGATCAGATCCATAAGTTCATTCGCCTTCATAACTTTCAGCACAAAATTAGGTCTCTTAGGCAAATCTTCACATACCAAGGCAACACAACTAAGTAGATACTGGTCAGTAGCTTCATGGTTTTTAGATCTGGAGCAAGCTGTAAAAGTTTTAGTACCACAGAAATATTTGAGAATCCTTAAATGATCAGAAGTCAAACGAGCCAGAGCCGTTTGGTCCTTCCCCTGTCACTCATGAAACCAATAGCAGTACCAGGACCTGTACTACGATACCATGAGTGTGTCGGTAGCTTTCTCAAGAATTATTAATTAAAGTCTTTCTTCTCGTGTATAGTTCAAGATATTAGTTCAAAGTATGAGGTTCAGCATAAACCCGAGGTATGGAAGTACCATCCTTTGCTAGTCTGTCAGTTGTATCACTATATTTTAGATTTACATGAGATGGTATTCACTGTAAATGGAGGACAGAAGAATGGGATAAGTTTTTGAGTTTTTCAATAACTTTAATTCCTGGCAAGTCTCTAATATTTCTCCAGTTATCTACGTATTGGATTATACTTCGGCTGCTCGTAAAGAACCAGATTTCACGGGATAAATGTCGCTCTAAAACACAGATAAGAAAATGTAATAGCTACTAACAAATTATTGTCATTACTTAGTCTTGTTGTGTTAGACTAGTAGCTTACAGATCACATAAAAATCCCCAAAATAGTTTTACACGACCTGCGAATACATTTCCCCTTTTAATGTTGCCAATTAAAACTGACTTTTCATTTCCAGACTAAATAAATATAATGACATGTAAAACTATGTACAAAAAACTTTAGAATATATATTTTTTTATCCACTACAGAGGAGATAGAGAATCTTCGTTTCTGGGTTCTTCTCGTTCGAAATCCAATCTCCCTTTCTCTTCCGCCCACCATCGGGATGGAAGGTCCGTCCCTTTCGGCAGAGGCGAGAAGAGGTTTCTCTCCCCTTTCTGAGGTCGGCACTATGCATGCCTTAATCTTTGAGACAAGCATATGGCTAGTGGCAGGACCAACCACGTAGTTCTTTTACGTTCGTAGAATGTTCAAGCTGCTCATCTGAAATCCGTCAGTCATAGCAGATACCTTGGAAATGCGCTGGGAGCCACTGTCCTACGACGGCTCCTTGTTTTATTTCAACGTACGGAATCTTATCTCGTGCATTCAGTAGCAGTTCAAAACTCACTACGTTCTACATGGCCTTCAGCGCCGGGAGATTAGCGTTCGTGGGCATTGAAAGGCTTTACGGCGTAGGGCGCAGATGTAAAATCCCATAAAAAATGGTATTACGTCTCTTCAGAGCGCAGCAACGGCAGAGGCCTAGTTGCTGGCAGATATGTTAAGGAAGTCTTCGATTCTCAACCTCGCCTTGAGAAGACGAGCAGGAAATTGAGAAGAGAAGCAATAAATACGCATGGTCGGCGAAAGTGTAAGAAGAAGGTAGAAAAATAAAAAGTTTATAATTATTTATAAACAAATATATATTTCTTTGAGGGCAGGGGGAATGCTTGAACGAAAAATTTAATCAGGAAAAGACAGAGACTAGATTGTAATTTATTCTCAGATTTTTGTGCCAGTTAGAAAGATTCTCAATTTGTTTATTTTTATTTTAAGATAAAAGTACGTTATTTAATGATTTATTCAACATTACAATTATTTGAAATAAATATCAGTCTGAAAATCAGATATTTAGCTCTCAATGAGTTTGAATTACAAAGCGTAACCAAATACCAGCCTTTAGATTTCAGACAGAAACTAAATAAAAATCGGAATTTTTTCCTTTGCGTGATTATTATTACGACTTATGTATGTTTTGATAACAATTTAATTTTATTAAAAAATTTTATAAAAAATAATTTTTTTTCACTTTAGTTTAAAAAAAATTCGGCCAACCAGCTGCTTTCAGACGTTGCATTCTGCCTGCATGCATTTTGATTCTGAGACCATTGACCTAACCAGCAATATATTAATGGAAATCTGATAAAATATTTTCTAAACATGAACTATGGGAAAATTTTGCTAAACGTGGGCGATGGAATTCTTCTCAATAACAGCTACCTTAAATAACAAATGTTCATTATAAAAGTAGTTGTTTGTACAGCTTGTATCTTGCATTCTAATATCCATACACAGTTTTTTCGTTGTCGGTTTTCGGAGAAAAGAGAGAAAAAAAAAGAATTATCAGTCAAGAATTAAACAGTAATTTAAACAAATTAATCATAAATATAAACATAGTTTAATAAATCATTGACTGGCATACGTTTGCAATCTTCAAAGTCTCTGGGTTTCCACTTATCTTCGGTTAGCCTGCAGTTGACCGATGTCTTACGTGTCACCTTGTTTCCCATATTAAGGCCGTAGCCGTAGATACACTTCACTACGCAGTTTCTGAAAAAGAAAATGGGGCAATGATGACAATCAATGATTTCACAACTGTTTCAAAATTCAAAGACTCATAGAAATCAAAGGTTCAATAATTTTAGAAATGTAAAGTTTAATATGTACATTATTTGCAAATTACTGATTACAGCTTCGGATTGATCATAAAAGATCGAAATAGTTTTGCCAATCGAAAAAAATCTAATCTTTTAATAGGAATTTCAGTGTTCCTTGTCGACTAGTGTGCCAAGTTACGCCTGTATATATCTATCTATCTATTTGTAGAGCTCCCGGTGGAGAGTCTGCCGTCGAATACGATACGTAGTTAACTAGTTGTTCGATCACTGCGAATGATTTCTCTGTCAGACAAATAAAATGTGATTTGGGTTTCACACTGTGATTTGAGTTCAGTATCTGGAACTGGTTCAATGATGTTTTGTTGTACATAATCTTGTAAAACTGTCTGGTATGAATAAAAAAGTTCGAGGTTATTCTGAAATCGCATTATAAGTTTCTCAAATCGTTTCACCGCAACCGCTTTATTATCATGTAATTCCTATTTTCTGTCAGACTTCCATGGCAGCCTAACCTTGTGACGAGAATTTTTGTATAAAATTTCCGATTCGTATTTTACCATTATAGCGTCTTCCAATGGATCAGATGATTCATTTTCAGACTTTATACCTAAACTTTCAAACTCCCAAATTTTTTTTATCTGATCAGATATTATATCTTCCTCAACTACAATATTAAAGGCTGTAGAAGTGAACGTTGTACATTTAGTGTAACCTAGCAGAGACCAACCAAATAGCGTTTCTGCAGCTACTAAATGTTTGTCTAAACGCTTAAGTTTCCCAGTCACTATATCATAATAATAATCAGCTCCTATCAAAAAAGTTATTTTTTTCTTACAATCCCAAGACTGCAAGTTGTTGTTTGCCTATAATGTGCTTAATCACATTAGGAGGTGGTAAATCAGAACTAGAAATTTGTTCAGTCGCGAGGGCTTCAATTTCGATTTCGAATTCCGTATTTCCTTGTTCTCTAACTTTATCTTAACAACGTTAAATGTTTTTCTAATGGGTGTTTTATTTTCAAACGTAATTACTGAAAGAGTCTCTGTTCGAATGATAGAAAGCTTCAATTTATCTGCGATTTCTTTTCCCATGAAAGAACGCATACTACCTGAATCCAGAAGAGCTCTTATTAAAACCGACTGCATGTTTTTTCGGAGTGTTACGCAACACCTTTGAAGCGGAATGGTTTTAATTTTGCTCCCAGAGAATGTTGAAAGAACATGCGAATCTTGCACTCTATCATTTTTTTTCTTTTAGTTCTTTCTCAGCCTGAAAGCATATACTAGAACGATTATGCTTGCCCTTGCTTCTGGAACAAACGACACCACTTTTGCACTCCTTCATTCGATGTTTCGATTTCAAGCATAAAAAACATCTTTCTTGCTTACGCAATAAATTTCTCCTCTCATAAACTGTCAATGATTCACATTTTTCAGTAATATATTTAGATGTATTACAAAACAGACACCAATTAGTTTTGTTTTCACTAAATGGTGCCCAGAGCTGGTAAGCAGAGGACGTTATACTCTCCTCCCCCCTTCTTCTCTTTATAAAGACAGGAAGTGTTTTCTGATTTATGAGCAAAAGATGGTTTCTTTCACGACATTCTAATTCCAATCGAACAAATCGGAATAACTTATAAACATTAAAAAAGGATGATGAATCCGTTTTACGATTAAACTCTAAATTTATCTCAGAAGGCAGTGTTTTCATTATTGCCGGGATCAACATATAACTGTATTTATCTGGTGTGACTTCTGACGATCTCAAGCTGAGTATTTCGGTTTCTATAGTGTTACAAAGTTTGCGAAGTTTTAAAACGTCACTGGATTTAGTTACTGGAGTAAGATTCAGGAGTTTTTGCCTGTGTGAGTTTATAATGATATCTTTCCTGACAAACCTGTTTTTAAGTATTTCAACAGCTTTATCGTAATTTGGTTCCGAACCGTGTGTGCAGAGTTGCTGCATAAGTACGATTTTAAGTAATTAAATTTTTCGATTTTTGTTAAAGATTCATTATTGTGGATTGCTACTTTGAAAGAGTTCCAAAAACTTGTCCACTGGGTATAATCTCTGTAGAATTTAGAGATAATTAATTTTGGGAGCTGGGTAAATTTATTGCTTTCGTTTTGAGAATCTTTAGCGGTTTCGTTAAAAATGCTATTTTCATTGTCCGAATTTGTCACTTTAGTTAATTCTTTCAATTTTTTATTTTCCCTAAAACACCATAATTGGATTTTCTCTTCGTATTCTATAGTTGACGTTATTTCAGTTTCGAATTCATCCGCTTCTACTTTCAAATCGCACTCTATTTGAGCATCTAAATCACTCAGAGATTTCGATTTCATGATTAATTGATCTAAATTTTCTTCTATTATACTTGTACTAATGTCTTCTTTATTTAATTTCGTTTCGAGTTTCTTTAGAATCTTGGATGCGGCGGTCTTTGAATTTTTCGTGTCTATTTTAGTTTAAGAACAGAATCTTCTGCCATGGTTCTACTTTACAAAATAGAAAATTTAACCTTACCTTTATTATCTTCGCACACTTGCTATGTGCTAAATCCTTTTTTGGTCCCCACATGCACCAGATGTTTCAAAATTCAAACACTCATAGAAATCAAAGGTTAAGTAATTTTAGAAACGTAAAGTTTAATATGTACATTATTTACAAATCATTGATTACAGCTTCAGATTGATCATAAAGGATCAAAATAGTTTTGCCAATCGAAAAAAATCTAATCTTTTAATAGGAATTTCATTGTTCCTAGTCGACTAGTGTGCGAAGTTACGCACGTATCTAACTATTTATCTATCTATTGAGCTCCCGGTGGAGAGTCTGTCGAAATTCAAAAAAGGCATGTCACGTTTCACAGGAAACGTTAGCGCCATTAATCAAAGTAATTTCCACAACAGCAAATAAAAATATAACGAGTATAATAAACCAGCATTTATTTCTTTGAAAGGTACACACATTGCTAATATAAAATAAAACAAATGGCTGTAGAACATATTAATATTAGTACCTCAACCGAAGGAAATTTTAACAGCAGCCATTACTGTTAAGAATGGTATATCAAAATTTATTTCAGGATGAATTATTTCTTACGAATGGTAAATAGCATTATAACGCAGCCGTTTAATTACTCTGACAAGTCTGCCTACATAACGGTCTTTCCTGCAAAGCTATTCCTAAGACATAGGCACATTATCGCTCTGAACTATTGATTAATTTTAGACCCAAAGGGGCTTAAACTAAACAGCTTATTTAGCCATACTTAGTTAAACTCGTTAATTTTTTTTAAAGGAGGAGACATGAAAAATGCACAATGCCCTCGCCGAGAATCGAACCCTGCACTTCTCGGATACGCGCGAAATGTGGTAACACCACGAAAGAATGATGGAAGGACAGAGAAAATACCTTACATGGCTACGACGAAAATCTACACACAAAACTATTGAATAATTTATCGCTCACCCACCAGCAGCCGATCAGTAAAATGGCTGAACACTGGTAATTCGTCCCGGAGTTGAAATCCCGACGAAAGGCTGCATGGACGCTTTCATGGTTTTCCCCATGTGTAACGTGGATATGAGCCAATTTGTATGAACCCTTTAATTGACAAATCTTAAAAAATTGCAGTAAAAACGTTTTTGGGTGCACATACTAAGTAAGTAGAATATATATAATATATATGTCTGTTGGCTGCTTTATAACTTGATGTTGAACGACAGCAATAATGCCAAATAACAATCATTGGGAACTGTAGATCTCTTATTAGAGCCAATGAAAACGCATTGCTTCTGGGCCACCGGGCCAAATAAAGAATGATGGAAGGTTTAAAAGATGAAATAAAGGTTTAAAAGATCCTCCATGGGGCAACTCTTCCTTTGGCATATATCATTATGTGAGTTGCCGTAATTAAAAAATATGTAAATAAAAAATAAAAAAAATCTATCAACACTAAAACATCATCGACACTAAAACATCATCGACAGATTATCAACATTTAATAACATTTTAGGTGACTTGCTTTCTTCAAAATTCAGTATAAAAAAGCAAGTTTCTTTTCAAATTTTACATACGATTGTTTTCTTACGAACAAAGTTTGTAAAGTATATTTTATGTTAATTGACATTTTTTTTATGATTTGGAACTGTACTGTCACTTGTTCTTTTGATAGCTTTGACCAGAATGGAAAAAGATTCTATAAATATTTTTCATACCAGAGCTCTTGAATGTTTAGACAGTTACCACTCCAAAAGGGTAACTTGCAACAAAAATTGTGCCGCGGCTTTTGCAACCCCTGCTCAGTGACGCCAGTAACGTTCTACAAGACTTGTAATTCTGGAAATAGCGATCGCACACAAAGCATTCAAGAAAAGTCTAGCTTCATAGTCGCTGTAAAAACATCATTGCAGGGTGGATAATATGCCAAACTGTAGTTCACCTATACTGAACGACTGTTAACGTTTATTTATTTTCCTGAACGGTGTGACTTTTTATTTCGCGTCGTTTCCATCTGATTGGCTTATTTGCAGTTCAAGAGACTATGGTGTTCCCACTTTCTCAACCGATCTTGGGGTTTCACGTACTATCTCTTCAGAGTAATGTGGGACTAACTTATTTACGTGCCCTCTGGGGCCATGTAGCTTCATAATTCATAACCGTGCAGTTTAGACGGTTTTCAGATTCTCCCCAGGAGTTTAATTACAGACTATTCTTATTCTGCAGGGCACATCAAGGGATAATTTTCTGCGATAAATGAAAAGCCAAGCTCTGGCAATTAGTTATATGGCTTTTGCCATTTTCCTAGCCTCAGTCAAGTAATTAGAGTCAAAGCTTGATAGGCTGTTTGCATTTGTATTCTCCATAAACTATTTAAATTTAGATTTTAACTTATGTTTGCTCATGATTGAGATTTAATTTCTAAGCACAAGCTGTGTAATTGTTCATTTAGAGCTTTTCGTTGTTGTTAAAACTAAATTGGAACAAAAGGTTTAAACAAAATTGTATAAAATGTTTTCTTTCCAAGTAGTAAATTTCACATATGGAACGATAATTCACTTGACTATCATGACGGTTTGAAAACTTTTAGTTATTTACAGAAAATAACTCTACAAGTTGAAACTGAAGGAAAATTACTACATGGCACAGAAAATGGAAATACAGCCTCAGACATATGCAGTATATCTAGTATATTGTATCGACTAATTTGAGTTGACAAACTACAGGAATGCACATGTGCATGTATGGCACACCTGCATTTGTAGAAATCTAGGGTACTATCTACAAGTTCGACTTGTTTCTGGTTCATAGTTCATAGTTGTCTCAGTTGCTTCTAGTAGGATTTACTGTTTTTCATGACATTTAAAAGTACAAGGTCTTAAAAAAATTCGATTCTTACAAACTTAGGACCTGAAATCCAAACATTAATGATTGTATTCTGTGGTCATGTTGCCACAAAAGTGGTAAATAATCTATACAAAAGACAGACAGTCCCTGTACAACGAAAGAAGTCATTTTCGTGATGATATTTTTAAGAACTTGAAAAAGAATAAAATCCTGAGTAGTAGATAGAAAATAGTTGTAACTTTATTTTTAATAAACGTTAGATGTACATAACAATTCAATTTGCAGTACTCATGATGCTTTCATAACTACCTTTTACAGAACACCGCCTGTAACTAAAGTTCAAATGCTTACTCGTCAAAGTTATAAAAACGTGACTGCGGAAATGAAAATGAGATTATTGCTCGAAAAGGAGAATTTTATTTCATTTGTAAGTAATCTGATCATTTTATTACAAAATATTTTCAGATACATGAGAAGAAGTAAAAGTCAACAAAACACAATATTATGACGAAACTATTGGGTTGGCAAGAAAGTAATTTCGGTTTGCATAAATAGGTAGCGTTACGTTCATTTCTTTATTCTTCTGCCAAGCTTATGTATTTTTTTAATATTATTATTACTATTATTTTAGATTTGTGAGCTGATACCTTTTAGGTTGCTATAGAAACAAGTTTTGTGCATTTTCACTTGCAACTGATAGTTTACAGTACATACAGCTTTGGTTTATAGTCAGTTTTAATATGGGGTGCAAAATAAAAATTTTCGACGCATTTATTTTTTTTTATTTTCATAAAGGCAAGAAAGCGGCTGGGGCTCATAAAGCGATATGCGAAATTTATGGTATTGATTGCCTAACAGAAATCATGTGTCAGAATTGATTTAAAAATTTTCGTTCTGGAGATTTTTCACTTGAAGATGACTGGTTGACCATTCTGGCTGACTTTCTGGTGTTGATGATTACAAAATAAAAGTCATAATGGAATCAAGTCGCCATATAACTATGAGAGATTGCAAAATGTATCATACAAAACAACTGAAAATCACATAAGATGTATTGGACTCGTTTAAGAAGCTTGATATTTGGGTTCTGCATGAACTGAGAGAAGTTAACTTAATATACTGAATCAATATTTGCGATAGGCATTTCAAACGTGATGTAATCGAACCGTTTTTGAAACGAATTATCACTGGTGATGAAAAATGGATCGCCTACAATAACATTAATCGAAAAGGATTATGGTCCAAGTAGGATGAATCAGCACAAATAATATCGAAAGCTAAATTACATCAGAAAAAGATCATGCTGTCTATTTGATGGAACTACACAAGTGCTGTGCATTTTGAGCTGCTTCTAAGCAACCAAACAATCAACTCAGATGTTTTCTGCCAACAACTTATGAAACTAAAAGAAGCAATCAAACAGAAAATGGCTAGAATTGCCAAATCTCAAAAGAATCATGTTCCTCCTCGACAAATAGATGTCTCACACAGCAACACGTACGAAATTATCAGAGCTTGGTCGGGAAGTGATGTCACATCCCACATATAATCTCGACTTAGCCCGTTTGGACTATTTTTTTATTTCAAAGTTTACAAATTTTCTTAAATGGTTAAAATTTCAGTAATAACGATGAATTCAAATCGCACTTGGTTGAGTTTTTTTTTTTTGCCGATGAAGACTAGAAGTTCTACGAGTGGGGAATCATGAAGTTACCAGGAAGATGGCAAAAGGTCATCGAATAGAATGGAAGATATTTGACTGTTTAAAGTTCATATTTTGTATGGAAAAAATTGAGTAATTACACACTAAAAATCAAAATTGCTTTCATTGCCAACCCGATATTTATAAGAAAATACTTACATCCAATTGGGCCATTTATAACACGTGATTTCTGCATTGTCAAGCTGGGGTATAGCGCAGGGTTCTGCTGATCGCCTTAGACGATCTCCTCTGTATAAACCTTGTAATTAAAATTGTTAAATAAAAGAAACTTTATTAATCATTTTACATTTAATTAATTTTATAGGCACGGCTTAAATTACATAAATTGCACAATCTGTGCTCGTAGCTATGCTCATATTAGCTAAAATCATGTCAAATTATATTTGTCACATTGCAGATTCAAAATAGTTGAACTATCTGAAGTTATTTTCTAAGGTAATAAGTATTACGCAGTATACCTGAAACACTTGTATTTCAATTGGTAGCTAGCATAGGTCCTTAGAAAATATTACAGTGCTTTTGCGAGGATACTAACTGCATGCATCTATAAGCAAAAATAATCATTCTCGATCCACACTTGAAAATAACATATAAAATAATATTTGCTGAATTGCCAAGAAGGACAAAGAGCTGAAACATTTCTTTGCAAGTACGTTTTTTCACGCAATCACAAAAAAGTGATAAATCCAGCAAAATAGGGTAGGCTTAGAACAGTCAGCTCGCCTAGCCACGAAGTGGCCCTATGTACTTTCAGACAGTCACTGAAAAATACTTCTAGACAATTGGTGCAAAGTAATCCATTCTTTCGCTGAAAGTAATTCCAAAGAGTCATTGCAAAGTGTTCCATCCTTTCTCTGCAAAGCATTTCCAAACAATCACTGAAAAGTACTTCTAGACAATAGCTGCAAAGTAGTCCATCATTTCTCTGCAAAGCACTTCCAAATAATTGCTGTAAAATGATCTACTGAAAGATACTCAAATTCGGTTCACGCTCATGCAAGAACGTACAAAGTGTAATGCTTACTGCATTCATTCTTACCTACAGACAGATTATCTGTAATTTTTCGTTCAAAATCAGTCTTTCTCAAATGACAAGAAAGAGATAAATCCATTGAGGTAGCTTAATCAGATAGCCCTCGAATGCTTTACCATAGTCTAAATTATCTAATTTAATCCAATCGAGTGCAATGAGGAAAGGTCCTGACTGAATGGAAGTCCAAGAATGAAGCTAAGCCACCTTCCTAAAAAGAGACTATGTAACAATTCTAAAACAATCAAAGTTTTCCGAAACACTTTAAAGGACTCTGAGCAAAAATACTGAGTACAGTTTTATTGGAGTTCTTTACAACAAAAGAATGAAATACTTGCGTTCTACAAATCGATAAAACAGATAAAGCTGCCTAAATTTTACCTACAAATTATGATCACTGGTTTAAAAGTCCCCATCTTGAGGAAAGTTATGCGACTGGATACTCCCCCATCTGCGATTATGAAGAACAAAATTGATGCAACATATTTAAATACTTCTGCAGTTGACCACAGAGCAAATCTTACCACTATTTTTCAGATGCCCTGTAGTATACTATTTCGTTTGCAATAGGAAAGCTATCCACGACTGAATGAGATCAATAATACACAAAGGCTAAAATTTAAAGAGTCCTAACCGTGTAATATTAACTCAAAGTCCTTCAGACCCTATTAAACTGACAAGTGAATTATCGCTCCGTCTGATATATTACGATAAAGTCTTTGCAAATTAAAGTATCATAGTAGCAGAGTACACAAATTTGGACTATTCAAGCTGGATCAGTTTCATTGGATTGACGCTTTTTAACGGAACAGGCAGAGCTTAATGGAAGAAAACAAAGTTGCTAATGCCTCTGTCAAAAGCTTTATATCAAAAACATTCAAAATCCTTGACTGAACACCCTTAAATTGCACCCAGGTGAGGACTAGGAAAAGGAGAAGTTATAGTAAAGGTTTAATTGTATTAACATAAAATATTGTAAATATTCTCATTGACAAGATCGTTAACTAATGTCACTACTAATACATTTATTAATAAGCAAAATGAGGAATGCTAATAATAATTAACAGTGCTTAATTTAGTGTTACTAAATAATTTTTATTATACTTATCTAGGTGTATAATATTTTTCCATACCTTTTGGTATTTCTTTAGCAGGAAATTAACGATAACTTTAGTTGCAGCATAGATTCCATGTTTTATATAATTTTCTGGCTTCCTGGATATGTACAAGTGATGAATTTTTCAAATTCACTAAGAATATTGTTTGACAAGGTGTTAAGGTTGATTTTGTCCAATGTTAAATTCCGCATTAGTTTTTCTTAGAGTTAAATAATTTTGTTACGAACTGCAGTATTTTCGGAACATGGACATCTATACTAGGACAAGAAAACTTCTGGACAGTTGAGTTTTGGTACCCGCCATGGATGGAACAATATGTGTATGAATGATATAGAATAAGGCATGTGCACGTTTGTAAATAAAGTAGTATTTTCTTGTAGCATATAATGTGCCACTTGATTGAACTTATGAGATACCATTTTCTAGACGCATTTAAAGAACAGGCTTTGATTTCTTTACCATGGTAAATACAACACGTCAGATATCATAGAATCGTTGATGATACACATCAACAGGAAGCCTTTTTTCTTAATGAGATCTTTGATTGTAAATAGGAAAGACAATTTTTTGGTACCCTTGGCGGCATCGATAAAAGAAAACGAAATATCTGAATTCGAAAGCTGAGTATTAAATTGAAGAATCTTAATTCTTGTTCTTGAAATATTCAGTGAATTACTTGTTTTCTAAGTGAACCGTAATTTCTTGTTCTTGAAACGTATATTCTGTATATGTACTGAAATTTTTAAAGGAAATGCGGAAGAAATAGTAGATAAATTAAAAGAACTGTCTTGCGAACTGCCAGTACAAAACTGTTTGGTGGAATCGAAAGTAAACTAGGTAAATTAGACGCTTGTGATAGTGAGCTTGAAATATTATCAGAACAGCTCAGTGCTAAAATCAAAACAACCGTGACAAAGCTGGACCAGTTTTAAATGCAGACGAATTTAAAAAGGAATACTGAATGATCAAATAATATCGTGAGAAGATAAAATTATGGAAAATACTGCAATTCGTAACAAAATAGATCAGGCAAATAACATGAAAATAGAAATGTAGAATGTGTTAACATTTCAAAAAGTTAATATTTTTTAAATAGGTAAAAATTATGTAATATCAAATACAAATCTTTCTTACCTTCAGTAGCTCTAGGTATCGTAAATTCGATAGGATAAAATGGTGAAATCAAGGAATCCAAAATTTGAGGTCCTCCAGCACCAACTAAACAAAGATTATTCATTTTAAAAATGGCAGCAATACTAATCATACACCTAAAAGCGTTGCAGTATTTTGAAATAATCAGAAAATAATAGGTTACTGAGTATAATCTGATGAAATATACTCCACTCGTACAAACAGAGCGAAAACTCTAATGCAAAAATAGTTTGAAAATTTTCGGAAATTTAAAATATTTTCTTAAACGAGTTATTAGTTTCGAATGAATGAGTATAATGAACATTACCATTTGGAAGAGCAATAATCGAACCATTTGGCTGATGATTTGAAGAAATATTCTGAGCTTTTATAGGAAAAGAACCTGATAAAGACAAAGAAATATATTAGCATTATAATTATAAGCAATAATATAAATCAGCAAAAAAGTTATGAACATTTAAAATACATTAAATTAATTAATGCATGTTTATATTATTTATGTAGCTGTTAAATTCAAAATTAAAATACCGAAAGACAAAATTATATTATTATTATAATTTGGATATATAAAATTAATTACTTGTAATTGAAACGTAAGTTAGTTTTTACCACCAGAGTTGCTATTAGTCGCGATTCTCACTTTTTGGTTCAAATAAAAGGATGTTCCTACCCAATGTCATCCCCATGTATTGATTTTAAAGAAATAATACAACGAATATTTAAAAAAAAATTGATAAGCCTAACACTCTATTGGAAATTCTAAATATATGCTGCTTTTAAAGTCTTCTGACTTTATTGTTGAATTTTGCGTATAGTAAGCTCGAAATAAACAATGTTTAACCACTTCGCTATAAACCTCAAATACTTCCTTCTTTTTTTCTCCTCCAAAGGTAAACGTTTCGGCTCTGAAACTGGGCTTAAAATTGTTTCTTTCCCCAGCTCTCAAGATCTATTTAGAAGTTCGACTTGAACCGCCCACTTATCACACTCAAAGATGTTGAAGAAAGTTACTCAAACCACGAGAAAAAAATTATTTTGTGTTTTCTAGTCTCTTATCTGAAAATTAACAAAGATGGTACCTTAAATTCACGCTTTCAAAGGATCAGTTATTTTCATTGCAATGCCAGCTGAAAAGAGATGCGTTCCTATTTCCCGTCTTTTTAAGTAAACTATGGTTTGTATGATCCTCATTCTACCCCGATCTAGAGAAAGCTTCACCAGTTAGGCCATAAATCTCCTCTGTGCATGTTCGGCGAATTCTGGGGTTTAGAAAACACGAAGCGACGATCCCATATCGGGAGGTAATGATCCAAGCCCTATTTAACCCCAACGAGTGCATCTCGTTGATGATGCCTTGAGACAGTTCTCAAATCGATGAGTCTGTCTCGAGGAATACGGTGAAGTGCCCAATAATAAACTTTAAAAGACAACATATGTTGTATTAGCAGCAGTTAATCCGACAACAGATTGGTAAAATGCGACCTCAGCGAGACCATAAAAGATCTAAACAAACCCTCTGGTGTGAAGTTCCAAAGTATATCTTTATTACTTGAAGGTTTCGCTTTTAAAACACCATACTGAGTAGCACAGTATAATAGGACTATCTGTTTCCCAAAAAATTTTAAATACACACTCACATATTTTTAAACGATAGAGAAAAAGGCGAAACGAGAGACGTGGTTTCTTCAAGTAGCAGCAGGTGAGGAAAAGTGATGCGTATTATGAATTTAAAGGTATAGCAGATTGGTTCCAATTAAGTTTAATTTAATAATTTTGTTTCAAATTTTGTATTTTACATACACAAAAAAAGGGGGCACAGTTCTATATCTCCCGTTCTATTGGATCAATTCACAAAATTAAACTTGCGTTTTTCATCACTCGACAACGCGACTTAGGTATATACACCGAAGATCATACATTATGACCTCCCTGTTAATAACATGTAGGACCATCTTTAGCCCTCAAAACTGTCAGCACCCGACGTGGAATTGATTCTACAATATGCTGATACGCAGTCTAAGGTATCTGGTACCAAGCGCTCACCAATTGATCCTGCAATTCCCTCGCATTACGAGGGGATAACATGGCAGCATGAATTTGATTTTCTAGGTGTGAACACCAGAAATGCTTTATTGGATTAATTCCAGGGGAATTTGGAGTCCAAGACATGACTTGAGAGTCACTGGAATGTTCATCGAACCCACTCCCTGAGAATTCGACCCTTATGACTTGGTGCATTATCCTGCTGGTAAACCCCATCACTCCTCGGCAATACTGTTGTCATGAATGGGTGAACCTAGTCTGCAACGATGCTAATGTAGTGCACAGACGTCAGAGATCGTTATGTGGGGATTATGGATCCTAATGTTTTCCATAAAAATATTATTGCTCACACCATAATACTCCCGCCACCGGCTTGTCTACCTCCAACTGTACATCCGGGGCCAGGGCTTCGTTTGGAATTCGGGGTATTAGCACACGCCCGTCGATGCGATGCACTAGAAAACGTGCTTCATCGGACCGTGCAACTTTCTTCCATCCTTCTGATGTTTCATGACCCGTTGAATTCTGATGCTTCATGACCCGTTGCAGATGCCGATGCCGTGCCGTCAGTGCAGGGACATGCTTCGGCGTCCGGCTGCGTTGACCCATACGCGCCATGTGCGCTGCACAGTGTGTTAAGAAACACTGTCTGGGTCACCACTTTTGTAGCTGGTGAGGATTTCGGCTGTTGTAGCTCTTCGGTCACGGCGAACAATGCGTAAAAATCTCTGCCTCCTCTGGTAACAATGCGTCGTCGACGACACACTGCTGGCCGGAGACTTGTCGTTTCACCATCCATACACCACTTTCGATATGTCCTCACAACAACTGCACGTGAACAGCCCACTTAATGCGCCGTTTCTGATCTTGATGTTCGCAGTCGCCAAGCCATAACGATTTGACCTTTATCGAAGTCTGATAAACCAGCTGCTTTCATATATTTTTTAAACATTTATATTCTTCAGTATTTTCCAATAATCTCAATAGAAATGCTCGTCACGTAATATCTTAACGCTGAACTTCATCTAAGCGATATTTTATTTTAATTACGTACAAACGCAGACATTCCTTTCTTCAATTTCTGCATAGCCCTCTCTATATGCTTCTTGATTTTAATACCAAATATCTCGGTCAATTTTTGTTGTGCGGGAGTCAGAATAAATTTAAGGATAGGGACAAGAAGAACGTATAAAAAGTGTTAGATTAAGTATTTTCCATTTACGTAATTTTATTTGCTCTTATATGCGTATTAATACTTGCGTCACTTAAAATATTTTTTTAGCTCGAAATACTATATGTCTACAACCAAGGAATGAAAAAATAAAGGACGGATAAAGATTTTTTGACACCATGTATATATAACACACACATTCATATCTATATATATATGTGTGTGAGTGTGTAATTATTTTGTTAAACGTAATTTGAGAATTAGAAGAAATATGTAAGGTATAAAATATAAAAGAAAATTACTAACTTTAGTTTAGCAGTAGTTCTTTTAACTTCTCATTTTAATTTGGATACGTCTTCTTCTGGGAATTAAAACTTGAAAACTAATCTGCATTTTGGTAATTTTATATGTATATATATATATTTAAGAAGTTTATAAAAAAATTAAAATAAAAACCTAGACACAAATTTCGCAATGTGTTGCAAGATTTGAAAATAATAAATCAAAAATTCAAAAAAATCAGAACGGAAAAGAATAAAATTCCGTATTAAATGTTATGAAGGTTCATCCAAATTTCTTTGTGTTACGTTATAAACTGGTAAAATGCAAATTAAAGAAAATTACAAATTTCTAATCAAAAAATGGTCACTTCAAGGAGGAAAATTATACTAAAAGTGGGAAATTTGTATGCAATAAAACCAAAAAAATAAAAAATAAAGGTTTAATCTCCTTTGTTTAGCTCTTCAAACAGTAATTGGATATTGTTCGGAGAACAGCCTTGGTTGCGCCAACTTGGCTTCTTTAAGGGTATGGGCCACATTTCATCATGCCAACGGAAGTAAATACTACAGAATAAATACTACAATAATAAATACTACAATAATAAATACTACAATAATAAATACTACAGTAATAAATACTAATTACTATACTACAATAATAAATACTACAGATGATAAGTAATACTACAGATAATCCCTTAGCAAGGGAAAAGTATTACGACTGTCTACCTAGAGGAAGTACGTCATCGAATGACAATCACTGACTGCCATACCACAATAAGCTGTTTCTCCCTTTAATTACTATACTACAATAATAAATACTACAGATAATCCCTTAGCAAGGGAACAATATTACGGCTGTCTCCCTAGAGAAAGTACATCATCGAATGACAACCATTGCCTGCCATACCACAATAAGCTGTTTCTCCCTTTTTGACGTCAAGGCTGTTCTCCGAACAATATCCCAGTACTTGTTAAGGGAAAAGTGTTATGAAGCCTTAAACCAAGTTGATTAATGAGTCACGAAAACACGTTTCGTTCCACTGAATTTCCTGAGACTCTAAATCACTTTAAATTAATCCAACTTTCTTTTCAAACAGAATTTCTTTTGAACTTTGTTTTCAAACAGAATACATTCTGTTAATTCGAGTTGATTAATGAGTGGCGATAACAGGGTTAATGCGGCTGAATTTCCTGAGACTCCAAACCGCTCTAAATTAATCCAACTTTTTTCAAACAGAATTTGTTTGAATTTGTCTGTTATATTGTACGGGTAAATCACAATGCTGTGTATATATTTATCACAAAAGTAGGTAAATCCTTAGCAGATAGAATCACAGCAATAGGTAATCCATTTTTTTAGAGTTTTCATTGAAAAGAAGGCTTAGAAATATTTATTAATAATGCTCAAGGTAAGGAATCACAAATAAGAAATGAAAGTTTTCACAAAATATTTTAAATTTACCATTGGACAAAGAATCATATGAAACGTTACGAAGAAGATTCGGAGAAGTATTCGCATTCTTCACATCAAGTTTACCTGTTTGAAAGGCAAAAGAAAAATCAAAATTATGCACATAGTCGTGTAATAATAATTTAGTTTAAGAAAATTATCAAAGAGCGAGCAGAAAAAACGGGGTTATGACAAGCCATTTATCAATGTAATAAATAATGTGTGAAAATAACGAGAAGTGTTAACTTGTAATAAAAGCACACGGGAAATAAATGAATGTTTAATAATTTAGTAAAAAAGCAGTAGGAATCAGTGCAGTTTGATTTGTAGGTTTATACTCTCGAAGATCAAACAGAAACCTCTTCAATGGCCGCGCGAGTCAAATTGACAAAAAAGTAACATGTACTTTTGCAAGAATAACATAGAAAAAGGCCTATCTTCTGTAGGTAAATTAGATTCCCTGGAGGCATTTCACATTCATAAAAATCTTCCGATTCTAGTTAATGACCTCAATTCTAATCCCTTTTTTACCATCAGCTTTTGAAGCATTTCCTAATTAGCGGATTTTCTTGCAGTTTTCTGTCAATAGATGGCGCCAGTTGCTTTGTTTTTTACATTTAGCTAGAATATTTTTGAAATATTTTTGTGTTTTAACTTTCGAAACTATAAAACTGAAACTTTTCTCACGTTAATGCAGATTCCAGTTGCTTATTATTAGCTTCTTAAATATTTAAGTATTATTATCATTTTCATGATCATGTTTTAAAACCACAGTAATAAAGGAAAAATTAACCGAGCATAATGGTTTATATCGTAATAATGTATGACCGTAACACTCGGTGCAATACCAGAACCAGTTAATACAAAATCAGAGGAAGAAACCATAATAATATTTTCGTTATCTTGCAGAGTTTAACTTCTCTATTAATGCTAATTCTTCCAGTAACGTTAACAAACTTGAAGTGAATTTTCCTTATATCAGAAGGAGCGGCAGTCTTGACGAAGTTAAAAATAACCTTTTAACTTAAAAAGAATTCATACCACAAGAGCACTCTCTTATTCTACAATATAAGACACGACCCGTTGTGATGCAATTAAATAGAGCAGTCAAATTTAAGCTAAACGCTGAAGAGTAGTCAAAGATACTCTTCAATGATTACAATTAAACATTAGAAGAAACTGGCTCACTATTCTACTGGAGCCTCAGAAATCAAATGATGGCAGCGATAGAACTCAAAGCCGAAACATTACGATTATCAGAGCTGACAGGAAACTGACATATAACGTGCACGCAATGCCAGATACACGCTCTGTCTTAAAATCCAGAAATCTCAGTTTAAATACTGGCTACTCATTTGCATTCTGGTGAAGAACACAAGAGAAGTTATAGTAATGGCTGAAATTATAAATAACTGGCCAATTAATGTAAAATTCCTTAAAACTTATATGGTGTTTTCTCCCCCCTTTCTGCATGCCTTTGTGGTGTAACCGCAAGCACTCTTAACGCGCATTTAGGATGTCTGGAGCTCGAATCCCGGTGAGGACATTGCTGATTTCTTCAGTTTCCAGGCACCGAAAAATTCTAAAAAATTGTACAAGTGACGACCGAACTAAAAGGTTGTGGACGATGATTTGTCACCACCAGAATTTGGCGACTAGATCCACCTAATCCAAGATAACCCTTTAAAAAGGGAAGTGTAAAAGGATTTCCCCCCCCCTTTCCTCATGCCTTCGTCGTGTAACTGGACGCACGCTTGATGGGTATTCGGAAAGACCAGAGTTCGAATCCAGGAGAGAGCATTGCACATTTCTCATGTTCCTGCATCGATATAACCTAATGACTCTACAAATCTTATAAAATAAATACGATTAATTATATTTGGAATTATCTTCTACCACGTAACTTCAGAATACAGATATTAGGTAAGATTATATGGCACTGGAGCAGTTTATAGGAATGGACGAGTGTTCAGCTTAAAAAAATTAAAAGCACAAAGAACTTAATGTTGATTATCCTGTCAAAAGACGAGAAGGAATATTTCACATTGATTTCCATTCATTTTCTGAGTGATTCAAGAATTTTTCTCAAAAAGAGATTAAGCTTCGCGTTATTATCGGTTAAGAATGAAAACATTTGAAAACTACTGGATAAAATCCTTACTTTTATTTTATTAAAGAAACTTTGGTGTCAGCTTTTTATACTTAATTCTGTACTCAAATAAATTAAGACAAACTATTTTGAAGAATTATCAAAGAAGAACGCTTTTAGCCGTTAAGTTGGCTTAAGCGTTCAGCCGCAGGACGTAATTGTTTTGAAGGAAATATGTAGGGTAAATCATATCATTACCTATGGTTTATAGAAAGTAAACTAATTCTGAGGAATATCTGGAAGTTTTTCTTAAATGCATGTAATAATTTTTCTAAAAAAAATTTAGTTGTATATATATGTATATATATATACATTCATATAATATAACATATGTAATAATAAAATTCCATAGTCAAAAGTACACTTAAAACCCTAAATTAAATTTCATCTTTTATTTTTGTTTATTCCCCAGTCACAATTCTAAATGTATGTTCTTTTCATTTTAATGGCGACGATCTCTTATTCGAAAATACGTGGAATTAAATACACAGCCCCGTAGTCAAATTGATTTTCCCGCTTTTTCTACACGTACAGTTATTGAATATTCTGGAAATATTTAAAGCGAACTGGATTGGCTGACGAGGCTGACGTCATTTCTTGGAAGCTCCGCCTTTCCAGTGATTATAAAAGGACTCGCAAAGGAATATCGGGAGGTCTTTTCATTAATGTAACGATGGAGTAAACTTCAATACAAAAAGTTATTAGTTGTTCTTTTTTATTTACTCCGAGGATATGAATTTTGTAACAGCTGTTTTTTACGAAAAATAATAAATGGATCCAGTTTGTTATTTTCGTCTGTTACTTTGAGCTTCGAAGTAACAGAACTTCGAAGTATTCATCATGGCACATCACACACATATATATATATATATATATATTTGTTTACTTATTTGTCCCGTGGACTAAAAAGTGAAGTAAAATCTCTTTAATATGACCATCCATGATTCCAAGCGATTTCGGTCTACAGAAGCCGTCTCCTTAGATAACAGGACTATCGAGAATGTCGTGTACTCTTACTTGATTATGGTCTCAGAAATGCTCAGCGCTTCTTGAAACGGTCGTCTTAAGGAGGAGTTGACATCAAAAATTTTATTGCATTGCATTTTAATAAGTGGACCATCTCACTATGACCCGCTCTAACAAGACCACCTCTCTATGCGACCACTTTCTTAAGAATATAGATAGACATCTGTACTGAAATCAGCCCTCTAAATCGATCACCTCCACTGAAGATCAAGCATGATATGTAATTCGCGGTAGTCATAGATACGGTACATGGTATTTTTAAATAATTATGACAGGATATTTTACTGTTTTCCTCTTGTTATTTCACAAATACCCATGTAATGAATCCATTACTTATTTTAATGTTTATTATTTTGTATTTTATATTTCCTGGCTCATGAGCAAGTCCCACTTAGATTTTGTGAGTATAGTTTAGTAATTTGTGTATGGCAACAGTAATAGATATTTAAGTGCGAGAACTATGTAACAGCGCTAATTAAGGAGCTAAGAGAAAAAATCAAGAATAGAATGAGAATGAGAAAACGTTTCAACACAACTTGGGACCCGCAATTAAAAAGACAACTAAATAAATTAAACAGAGAGATTAAAAAGGATATTAGCCTGCATAAAAGAAATATGTGGGAAGATAAAATTATGCAATTTAACGAACCAAACAGTGAATTTTGGGCATTTGCCCGAAGATTGAAACTTAAAAGGACTGTTAACAAACCAATATATCATAATGACAGCATTGCACTGACCAATGCTGATAAAGCGGAGATTCTTGCGCAACATTTATCAGAACAATTTACGCCGCATGAGCAACCAAGCGACCCACAATTTATCTATGATGTAAGACACTTTTTGCAAGACTGGTTAAACGCTCCTACGGTGAGAAATCCCATTCAGAGCACAAATTTATTGGAAGTTAAAGAGATTATTAAACAATTAAGAGTGAAGAAAGCCCCAGGGCATGATGAAGTTACAAATCTAACTATTAAGCACTTACCTGAGAATACTTTAAATAGATATATTGATATACTTAATGCATGTTTAGAGAAATTGTATTTTCCTTCTCGCTGGAAAATTGCAAAGGTGATTTTAATTCCAAAACCAGGAAAGGACAGCACCCGGCCGGATGGTTTCAGACCTATTAGTCTCCTTCCCGGTTTAGGGAAAATATATGAACGAATAATTTTAAGAAGACTACAGCCTCATATGGAGAAACTACCGCCAGAACAGTTCGGTTTCCGTAGTGGTTTATCCACTACTAAGCAACTGGTCAGACTGACGGAGTACATTGGTGAAGCCCTTCATACAAAACACAGTGTCGCCTTACTCATGCTAGACGTGGCGAAAGCTTTCGACCGCGTCTGGCATGAGGGGCTAATATACAAATTAGTACAACTTGATTTTAATAGAGAAATTATAAGGATTATATACTCATTTATCAAGGACAGAAATTTTTATGTTTCAATTGGTTCAGACAGCTCGGATTGTATGAGACTGGGTGCAGGGGTCCCCCAGGGATCAATTCTGGGCCCGGTTCTCTATACATTCTACGTTTCAGATTTTCCCAGGGATAGATTCACGAGACAACAATATCTGGGATGTTACGCGGATGATACCGCCATTGCTACCAGATCACTTAAGGCCGACCTTGCGATACGTGCCCTGCAGAATTACATGCCTGATATTGAAAATTGGTGTACGCGTTGGCGTATATCGATAAATGCGGCAAAATCCGAACTATTAGTTATTAGAAGAAAACAAAGATGTAGAAGACTTAATGAAAAGATTAAATTATTTGGCACTGAGGTACCGTTGGTATCTAAGGCTACATACTTAGGAGTGACACTCAATAATAAGCTAACTTGGAAAGACCATATTAACCGTGTCAGAAGCAAAGCATTAAGTGTAATTACTTGCCTACTCCCACTTATTGGAAGAAATTCAAGCTTAAGCTTAGTAAAGAAAAGGCATTTATATATTGCTGTCATAAGGCCCATTTTCTCTTATGCTTCGCCGGCCTGGGCGGCTTACTCTAAAAAAGATGTTGAAAAACTTCAGATTACGCAAAACAAAGTCTTAAGACTTATCACAAATGCCCATTTCTACGTATCTAATGAGACCTTACACAGAGACCTGAGGATTGAATATGTAAATCATTATTTACATAGAATGAATGCCAACTTCTTTAAATCTGCCTTATTATGTAAACATCTTCAACATTTCCATGTTCTAGACTACGTAGCCTTAGATGAGGATTACAACATCAGGCCATATGCGGCTCACTTACTAAGGGATCTGAATTTCCCAACTTAGTAGTTGTTAGAGCATTGCTTCAACTTCTACATATGTAAATAGGCTTTCGTTATTTATCCTAGTTATCATATTTAATCAAGAATTTCAATGTTTATTATCATTTTTTATGTTATATTTCATGTATTAATTCAGTATTTGTATTGTATTGTATTGTATTGTATAACTAAAGTTTAATAAATTGTGTTACTTTCATGTGCACTGGTTAGGACGCAGACATGTACTAACGCGGCTCTGCAGCAGTCAGGATTTTAGTTAGGACTTCTCTCTACATTGCAGGACTTTGGTTTATTGCAACCTTGCGATGCAAACGGCATCTCTTTCATACCCCATATTTGGTTTTATTTTATTTAAGGATATTGCACGTCAGGGGCTCTATGCAATTCCTTAGTGAGCTGGATAAGTTGCTCATAATTGGCAATATCCCAGAAATAGTTGTTCAGACTAGACTAGACTAGAACAGCGCTAAGAGCGTTATTGATTTCTTCCGTGATAATAAAGTTTGTTTTCGTTGCAACTGATTCTATTTTGTGAATAATCACCGCAGTTATAGTGTTTTAATGATAGTGACTATTTTAAGCCAATGATGCGAATCTTTAACTGAAGGCTACTTCGTGCTGAAGTGTGATTTATACGTTTAAGTACTGAAAGCTAGAAAAGTCGGTGATACTTTTTCTTGTAAGCTTTAACAACCCATACAGCCACAGATAGATTTTGGCTTCAAAAGATTTGATAACTTTTCTTAAAATTATTCTTTACTTCCCTTTATGAAGTACTATAATGCCGAAAAATATCGAGTATCATATTTCAAAGGAAATATCCATTTTGGCCGTGCGGGACGTCTGTAGGTACGAACAGAATAAAAGACTCTTTTTTTCAATTTTATGCACGTGATGAAAAAATAAAATTGTAAGAAATTTGACTCTTCTATGATAGAAACTGACTGGCATGTTTAATTTTCAAGAGCAGCAAAAAATATGCATAATTTATAAGGCCGTACAAGGACGTTATGTGGTGTTCACTTCAGATTTTTTAATCGCGAATAATTTCGGTTATCGGATTTGAAAGAAAATATCCATTTTGACCATTCAGGAATCCATTTTGACTCTTTTTTTTTCCGTGACATGTGTACGTACGAACAGAATAAACGACTCTTTATTTCAAAACGGATTGGAAATGGATACAAAACAGGTTTTTTTCTCCTGACGTTACATCTAATTATGCTCCCTTTTTTATTGCAATAGGCAATACCAAAAGTACATGTGTGTGTGTACTTATTCATCTCTTATTTTCGCAATCGTTGGTCGTAGACATATACTTCCAATGATACGTGTGTTTTAAATTATTAAAATATTCATGTTTCTAAAAATTTCAAATTTAAAAAATTTATTTTGGATAAATAACGCAATCGAACGTTTAACGCCGTTTCCCGATTCTTATACGTATAATTGCGAAATTTTTTACACTCGCTGTGAAAAAATAAAAATGCAAGAAGTTTGACTCCCTTATGACAAAAATCGACTGGGATATTTTTGAAAATAAAAACTTAATTTGTTGACTCGTCGCATCGGTGGTATTTTTTAATGTCATGCTGAGATGAATAAAGACACTTACTTTCTTCTAATTCTACTTTATGAAGCAAAATATATGTGCAAATATTTACAGATTTGTGGGAGTTACACAATAGCTGATTTAATAACACCTCTATGAGACCACATCTATCCACCATCCTCTCTCTCTCCCTCAGCACTGAAACATTTTAATTATCTGTATAGATTGGCGACGCAGCGCCCTCTATAACTTTTCTACAGCACTCCCCACCTGTACTCTTTAATAAGAGTACACAAAATTTACACAGCAATATTAACATGAATTAAAATGACTTAATGCTAAATAGTACGACATATATAAACAAATATATAAATGAATAACACATAGTGACTTACATCAAAAACAGAAATGATACGCTATAATTAAATGAACATAATAATCAATAATATAAACATTGTAAAGGCTCAAAATGATATCCTAAATTAAATTTCAAAAGGATATAAAAGCTGGATAGTTCTTCTGAATTGTCCTTTTGGTGTGCGAACGATGCACGCTCGTATATGTCCATTTCGTCCCACAATTACTTCTTCAACTACTCCCATGTCCCAGAGTAGTTTAGATTGTTTTGGTCCTTCTACCAACACAACGTCTCCTGTCTTAAGGTTACGCTCAGTTGAAGGATTAGCTAAGTTGTGAGCGTTTCTAAGGTGTAGTAAATATTGCTCTTTCCACTTTATCCATGTTGATTTTAAGAGCTTAGATTGGTAAAGCTTCCGTCTAGTTAAAGTTTCCTTGTCTGACACCTTGTTGAAAATTTCCAAAAAATGCTCAGGAAAGATAATGTGTCACGTCCTGGCAGTAAAAACTGTGAAGGTGTGAGCGGGCGGCGTTCACCCAGCTCGTTGCTCTCGTATGTTAAAGGCCTATTGTTTAATACACACTCGAGTTCAGTTAATATTGTAGAGAGTTCTTCGAGAGTTAGTAATGCTCTCCTAAAATTTTCTTCAAAGGATCTTTGATACTTCTCATCAAACGCTCCCAGAAACCTCCCCACCATGGAGAACGTTCAGGGATGAGCTTCCATGTAATTCCTTTGGATGCTAGGAACTCTCGCACAGTAGTATCTACGCTGACTCTTTTAAATCCCTTAATTATTTCCCATGTGCTGCGGAAATTATTGGCATTATCAGAATAAATCACCTTGCAGCTCCCTCTTCTAGCTATAAACCGTCGCAATGAAAGAATGAAACTTTTTGCTATCTGAAACTACTTCAATGTGTACAGCACGAGTGACGGCACATGTAAATAAGGCTATGTACACTTTTTTGTGGATTTCCGCCTTTTCTCTAACAATAACAGCTCCAATTAAGTCAATACCTACTACCGTGAAAGGATTACTTTGAACCACACGATCTCTTGGTAACTGACCCGTTAGCTGTTTGGCGGGCTTCACTGCAAACTTTTTACACACCAAGCGTTAATAATTTTCTTTACTACTTGTCTTCCCTTAGGTATCCAAAATTTATTCCTGATTTTGGGCAATGTTGCCATAACTCCTGAATGGAATACTCTTATGTGTTCACTAAACACTAGTTCTGTAAACTTCGACTTTGGCAGTATAATAGGATGTTTTTCGTCATCTATTAATTCTGCTTGTTCCAGACGACCTCTGACACGCTAAATACCTCTACTGTCCAGATATGGTGCTAAACTATAAAGATTAGAATCGGGTGTTATTAGATTACTTTTCTCTAGTTGTTGAATATCCGAAAAATAATTCTCTCTTTGTACTTGTTTTAACCAATATTCCTCAGCTTCTTAGACCTCTAATACAGTAAAAGGACCTTCTTCACAGATACGTTTTCTTAGCTCGGCGACAAACCGCTTTACCCAAGCTGTAACTCTCAACAATTTTTCCAAACTGCTGAACTTAGTAATGTTTAACGCACTTTCTCCTACTGGAACAGCCACATGAACATAAGTGCTCAAACGTTCCAAGTCTTGAATATCAGTTTGTACTTTAAACTTTTGCTCAGACCACTGATCTTCAGAACCTTTCAACCATGATGGACTATGCCACCAATTAGTAGCCTTCACCAAATGCATATGCTGTTTCACCACGAGTTAACTTATCTGCAGGATTCTCCGATCCTGGACAATACTTTCACTTATCAGGTGAAGTGCAGTCTTGTATTTCTATAACTCTATTCGACACGAACTGCTTCCACTCAAGCGCTGATCTCTTTATCCACCACAAGCAAATTTCTGAGTCGGTCCACAGAACTAACTTACCTACCAAATCCCGAAACACTCTCAATAAATATTTCCCTAACCTAGCTGCGACTAAGGCTCCCATCAAATCCAACCGAGGGAGGGACAGCGTTTTTAATGGCGCTATCCTGCTTTTTGACATTATAAACGACGCACATACCTCTTCTCTCTCATTGTCATACCTAAAATATGCCACCGCTCCATATGCCACCACTGACGCATCACAAAAAATATGAACGTCAACCGAATGACTTCTACTTAAAACATCTAAAACGTAGTACCTCTCTATTTTCAACGCGTTTAATTCCTTAACTTCCGTGCACCCATTTATCCATTTGTACTGTAACTCTTCTGGCAACTCTGAATCCCAGTCCAAACCTGTCTCCCATATTTCCTGCATAAGTCTCTTAATTCGCTCCACAAATGGAGAAATAAATCCGACAGGATCAAACACCTTAGCTGCTGTACTTAGCACCGATCTTTTACTATATGTCAGCGATTCTAAACTACTCAACAATGATGTAACGTCAATTCTCAAAACATCCTCTTCCAAGTTCCACACTAGGCCTAACATTTTCAACTTACTATCTCTCTCAAACCTACTTTCTTCACACAACCCATTCTGAAGCCACAAGTCATACAGCTCTTTAGAATTAGTGTTTAGTTTTCTCAAATTAAAACTCGCGCCTCTCAAAATAGATAACGCTTCTGTTGAAAGACTGAAAGCTGACTCTACATTTTTCCCTCCATAACACAAATCATCTGCATACAATGAGCTATTTAACATCTCGACACAGTTTTTGTTTGTTCCTGAGTACTTCTTTAAACGATATTTGATCGTTGCACTCAATAAAAACGGTGAACAATTACATCCAAATAATACTCTGTTCATTTGCACAGTTTTAAAGTTCTCACTGTCATTATCAGGATACCACAAAAATTTTAAATATTGCCTATCTTCCTTTGCTATCCCAATTATCAAAAACGCCTTTTCTATGTCACCGCAGAATCCAATTTTAAATTTTCGGAAAGCAAGAATAATATCTAAAATATTCGGATTTAGGTTTGGGCCTTTTTCTAAGCAGTCGTTTAACGATAGCTTTCCTCTTTCACAACTGCTGCAATTAAATACCATTCGAACTTGAGTGCTTTTTTTATCTTTACGAACCACTGCACGAAATGGCATAAAATATCTCTTTCTCATATCCTCACACTCTTGAATAATGTTATTTTGTATTTGATATTTAATTATCTCCATAAACTGTTCTCTCACAAAGTTGTTATTTTTTAACTCTCGCTGCACCCTTTCAAACTGCCTTTTCGCTAAACCAAAATTATTTTCAAAATTCTCTAGACTCCTATTCCACAACAAACGAGCCTCATATCTCCCGTCTACGTATTGCAAATCATCTTCAAACTGCTTAATTATTTGCTTATCGCATTCACTCCTTTCCGACGCGTAGTTAGTAATTCCTAAACTTTCCACTTCCCACAACTGACGAATCTGTTCCGATAATTTTTCTTCCTCTACCGTGTCAACTTGTATAAACAAACCCGTAGACTCTTTCTCTGAAGAACTTAGTTTCTTATTCTCTCCCCCCACTCTACCACTCAACGACCAACCGAATATGCTTTCATACTATACTAAACATTCCGTCAAACGATGTGTTTCTCCGTTAAAATACAGTTCAAATAATCATTCCCAATTAAAATCTGCACCTGTGCTACACCACTATTGGAACTGTCAGATAAATCAAATCCTTCTTTGCGTAGTTTATTTATGATATCTCCAGTTGGCCTCGCTATGGTATTGGAACATATGGTTTTAATTTCAAGTGCCTCGATAATGAGAGAAAATCCACTTTTATTTTTTAATGCAAGTCTTTTTCTTTTAAACTCTTTTACTGGCGAATTCGAAGATGCAAAGGTATGAATTCTTAATCTTTCCTTGCCAACAGTTGGCAATTCCGCTTTTCTAGCAATGGATTGACACACATAAGATCTTTCGGAAGCAGAATCGCATAACAACTTAACATTATTAATGTGGAATTATTTCCGACTAGCTGAGCCCTCAAAGTCTGATAATAAATCACATCATTAGGAATTTGTTTATTAAACGTTTCGAGGAATAGTAAACTGACGTTTGTTTCTTTTATCGTGGTGTGGAGTGGTGTCCGTACACCTGGGTCCCTGGGCCGAATGCCCTCAGGCTCTCTAAATGGGACTGCGATTTGCAAATATTACATTTAACCCATTTCGCCTTACAAAATGTTTTTTTGTGACCTTTTTTTAGACAGCGCTTGCACTTAAATTGATCATATAATGCTTTGTGTTTCTCTGAAATACTTAAGTCGCAGTCTTTTGAGAGGTGAGATTTAAGACAAAAGTCGCACATGTAAGTTTCAACTGATGTATTAAGCGTCGCCGCTGATACCATTTTCTTTTTAATTGGAGTAAAATTTTTATAACTGTCAGTATTTCTAGCGCTGGCTTTCGAGAGTGTTTGTCTATTCGTAAATCAAAAGAAAATAAACATAAAACATGTACAAGTAGCAGAATATGACAAGATTACATAATCCAAGTGTTGAGAATAGCAAGCGGACGATACATGTTATTAAGATCATTAAAGTCATAATCGGCAATTTTAATTGCCGGGTTGGAGATAGCACTTTGCCTCTGATGAAATTTTTTGGCAATTTTATAATAGTGGGTCCTTAATAGCTCGACCCCTTTTTTTCTTTTACTCCGTTTACATTTTTATTGGTTTTACTTTCTTGCACGTTTGACTCACACAGACTCTCTAAATGGGACTGAGATTTGCAAATATTACATTTAACCCATTTCGCCTTACAAAATGGTTTTTTTGTGATATTTTTTTAGACAGCGCTTGCACTTAAATTGATCATATAACGCTTTGTGTTTCTCTGAAATACTTAAGTCGCAGTCTTTTGAGAGGTGAGATTTAAGACAAAAGTCGCACATGTAAGTTTCAACTGATGTATTAAGCGTCGCCGCTGATGCCATTTTCTTTTTAATTGTAGTAAAATTTTTATGATAGCTGTCAGTATTTCTCGCGCTGGTTTTCGAAAGTGTTTGTTGATTTTTAAGACCCAGTGTTAAGGACTTTTCGCGTGTTTCTACTTCCTTCTTTAGAAACGACAATAAATTTGACACTGTTACTCTTTGCCGGAATTCTGTTCTCTACTAAATTGTAATACTAAATCTTGGGGTATACACTTACATAAAATAGGAAGTAGTAGATTGCCATAAGAATTAAAATTAATATCTAATGTTTCTAAACTTCTAGTTTGAACCGTTATTTCATCATACAATTTTCTTAAACTGGACACATCACTTGAACGACTTACAGGCTCTAAAGCTAGGAGAACGTTCATATGCGCACTAACTAGTATTTCTTTTTTTCCAAATCTGTCAGTTAAAATTTCGACGGCTTTTTTATAGTTTTCTCCTGTTAATGGCAATCTGCTTATAGCTTTTGCAGCTGAACCGGTGAGTAAAGATCTTAAATAGTTAAATTTCTCAACATCTTGAAGCGTGTTGTTTTCGTGAATAGCAGCTTTATATTGAGCCCAAAATTCAGTAAATTTACATAAATCACCATTGAAGGTTTTTAAAGCAATACGAGGTAATTTAGTATTGTAATTAGTTTTGATTTCAGAACCTTGTGAAGTTGTTTCGGTTTTACCAACATTTTGAATGTATCTCGTAACTTTCTATTTACATCTAATGATGGATTTGCTGTATTCTAAAGAATGTTTTACATCTGTTTCTAATTCTTGCACAGTAGTCTGAGCATTAATAACGTCATCATATTTTAACAAATTAGTTTCTCTCTCGATTAACACTGAAAGCGATTCCTGCAACAGTTCTAAATTTGGATTCTCATTTTGAAATTCGTCTTCAAGTTTCTTAATTAATTTTGTGACGTTGGTTCGAACGGAACATCTAATTTTTCTATTTCACTCAACAGTTTCTTCGAGACTCATTTTAATTTGCAGAGGTAAATAGCATGCAAATAGAAATTGTACCACTTACCTTGTTGGGCGATGTCAACAGAAATTTTATGAAAATAAAAACTTAATTTGTTGACTCGTCGCATCGGTGGTATTTTTTAATGTCATGCTGAGATGAATAAAGACACTTACTCTCTTCTGATTCTACTTTATGAAGCAAAATATATGTGCAAATATTTACAGATTTGTAGGAAGAATTCTCTCTCTGTCTCTCTCAGCACTGAAACATTTAAATTAACTGTATAGATTGGCGACGCAGCGCCCTCTATAACTTTTTCTATAATTTTTTCCACATGCCTTGAGGGAACGGTTAATTAAGGTAAAATAATTCGAGCAGTTAAGTTTAAATGAAATGCAAGAAAAAATGTGAATAACATAATAGACCGTACAAGGAAGTCATGTGGTGTCCACATCAGATTTTTTTTAAAATTAAATTGTAGTCTCAAATGAAAACTGTTATTGAATGAAACAGTACTTACCATTTGTCAAAGGTTTATGAGAATAGTTTTGATTGTGATTTGGAGAAATACTCTCATTCTTCATGGCTAACGTACCTAGTTTGGGAGGAAAAAAATTCAACATTGTTATACAAAGTTATTTAATCCTTAACTTCAGAAAATAACAGAATATGGATACAAGAATAGTGACTGATAATTATTTTAGTATCGAAACAATATTAAAAATTAGTGAAAACAAACACGAGTTAGTATCATTGTTCGGATTGACGATGAAATTTTAATAGAGGTACAGAATATTATTATGCGTTTTTAATACAACCACCTAAAGGGGGTAATAAAAGAAAAAAGAAAGTATTCGATTTTAATGTCGCACCAGAGGGTTTGTTAAGGTTTTTTTATGCTCTGGCTGAACTCACAGTTTAGAATCTGCTCTTGGTCTCACTTCTTTTAACACAACATTTTTTAAGTTTTCAGCTTTATCATGCTTTTTTCACACACTTTTGTCACTCAGCAGCTACATAATATTCAGCACCAAAATTACAAAATTTTTAAAGGCAACATAATATCAATGTTCAGTTTTCTTAACAAGATCACCAACATTACTCTGTTATGGACAGAATAAAGGACTCTTTTTTCAAAAACGGATTGTAAAACGAATTTAAAATGAATTCAGAAGAGACTTTTTTCGCAACGCCTGTATGTACGTACGTATGTATATCGCATAACGTAAAAATGATTAGCCGTAGAGCATTGAAATTTGTATATGGGACTGGTATAACATCAAGTTGTGCGTCGCCCATTTTCGTTGCAATCAGTTGCACCAAACATATCTAACTATAACTATATATATCTATATATATATTCTTACTCTGTTACCCGGCTTAGTGAGCTCAGTGTTTTTATTCTCATATGTTGCTAAATTGTGCATTTTTTGCTTTAAAAAAGAATTGAATTATGTTGTTTTGTAATTGTAGTTGTTTTCGTCTTCTGGTTATGGTTTTCACGCCTTTAGTTAATCAGCATGCAATAGTTGTAGTATTATCAATAATATAAAATTTTAAGAGACGCTAAGAATAACGAGGCCGCCGTTCGTTACATTTGAAGCTCTTAGTAGAATAGTTCGTTACATTTGAAACTCTTAGTAGAATTAGGTTAGTTGATGCACCAATGAGTACACCAGTTCAGTATCTTATTACCTAGTGAGACTCAAAGTTAACTTTCAGTTTTGTGCAGCGCAAATTTTGTCTTCCTGCAGGTGGCCGAATTGCTGGTTTTTGAGTAGAAATTCCAAGTTTAATTGTAAAAATTGTTTTTAAGTGTATTTGATACTTTAGGTTTTTCTGCAATTTACAATTTTTAATGAAGATATCTTGAATTTTTATGTATTTTTGCCTTGTCGTGAACTGAATTGATTAAGTGAGAAATATATCTCTAATGAAATTCGAGAAAATAAGTTTAAATGAAGTGAAACAAAAAATGAGTATAGTTTAAAAGGCCGTACAAAGAAGTCATGTGGTGACCACATCAAGTATTTTCTTTTTAAATTTATTTATTAAATATCGCTTTCTTTGCAGTTGCGCCACATAAAATTCAACAATAAAATCTCAAAATTTTTAAAAGCAGTATAGTTTTAGAAGTCAGATAGAATGTTAACTTTCGCCATACATCTTTTTATACTCGCTACATTATTTCTTTAACACATGGCGATAACATTTGGAAGCAACTAAATAAAATACTAACGGAACGGAAAATTACATTTAAGAATTATTTTACCCATACAGTTGAAGCACAGATAATCGCCTTTTATTTCTCTTTCGATCCGTTCCTATTCCCGTTAATAGTAAAAGAATAACTGTTAATAAAGAATTCCCAACTTTTCCTTATAGGATGTAAAACTTCCTCTAAACGGCTTTTTTTTCTGCGGCTTTATCGATGTTTCCTTCTGCAGCTGAAGAGTGTAGTTTCTACAGAAGGTTTTTCAAATTCTCGTTAGCACTTGGAAAACGTACACTGCGAAAAAAAAAAAAAAAAAAAAAAGAGGGA
>KK114363.1:29300-54373 GCA_000611955.2 Stegodyphus mimosarum | reverse complement strand
AAAAAAAAAAAAAAAAAAAAAAGAGGGACAGTTCTGCATTTCCCGTTCTACTGGGCTAATTGATAAAGTTCAACTTGCGTTTTTCATGTCTCGAAAGCGCGACTTAGGACATATATTACTTGTAGATTTATATGTAGCATTATACTAACATAGGTATTTTGACACAGAATGGGACTTTTTCTGAAAGGACACCTCAGTTTTTTTTTTTTTTTTTTTTTTTTGTTTTTCCTTCCATATTTCGATTCTACGACTGAAATGATGCCGAACTGCCAAATTTCGAAAAATCGCACGAGTAGTTTTTAAACAATTAGCTCTCAAAATTTTAGCTCCTCAGTGTTAATTGAATTTGGTATATATTTACTAACATCTCTTTTTCTTAACTTACTTGATTCTTTCTTCCATAATTCGAAATTTAGGCTTAATCCAGATATAATTCGCAAATGTTTTATGATTTATTTTTTTAAATTGTATTTTTTAGAAATTTTTCTAAAAAATTTTTGTATTATAACCTATAAAATTTTTAACATCTTCTTAAAGTACATGTATTTCTAAGCAAACTTGGAAAAAATTAAAGGTTTTAATTCAAAATTTTCTAAATTATACATGAAATTACATATTGGAGCGATTTGAAATTTGGATTTTTTTTTAGCTATAATAACGTCAAATGTGATTTGCGCATTAAAATTATTTTAAAGTACAAATGATGACTTTTTCCGCTCGTCTGCATTGCAAAAAAAAGGAAAGGAAAATTAGGTTGCTATAAATTAAGAAATTCGCCAAGTCAATTATTCTTGGCACAAACTGAAAAAAATACTCCAAGACAAATTTTTGAATTTCTCCTTAAATTTCGCACTACAAAATATAATATTTAAGCATAATTAGAGTCGTAGAATCGAAATAGGGAAAAAAGAAATCGAAATAGGGAAAATAGGGCATGTCATTTCAGAGAAAGTCAGATTTTGTGTCAAAATACCTATGTTAGAAGAATGCTATATATAAATCTAATATATATCCTAAACCGCGCTTTCGAGATATGAAAAACTCAATTTGAATTTCGTCAATAGGCCCAGTAGAACGGGAGATATAGAACCTCTCCCCCCCCCCACAGTGTACACACGGATATGATAGCACGCAAAGAAGTTGTGGTTTGTCCGAAGATTAGATAGCAGCTCATATCCAGAGAATGGATTGAAAAGGAGTCTTTAGAAGCATAGAATAAATAAATGGAATCTTCTGATTCTGATTCCTCGAAAAATACGTTTGTTTACGGAAGAAGCGTCATTCTTATGTTATTTGGTTCTTTACGCTTTATTTAAAGCTCAGACTCACACGCTACATGAAACTACGTATGAAGATGTTTTTGTTTTTTTTTCTCTGTGAAACATTTAAATCTTCATCTATATTAAAAATCTTCTTTGAAATGTGTCTTCAAGGTTAATAATTAAAAGAAAGCTATGGTTGCTAGCATTTTTACTTCTTTGTACGAAGTAAAGGAAGTATTGTAATCGCCAAAAATTTTCAATGAAAATATCCATCTTGACCGTTTACGAATCTAATGGAATTTTCTTTTTTTTTTTCCCTGTCACATTTGTATGTACATACAGAATAAAGGAATCTATTTTTTCCAAAACGGATTGGAAAATAGATTTAAAATGGATTTAAAAGGGCTTTTTTTCGTGACAACTGAACATACGTATGTACACTCTGCCCTCTCCCCCTCCCAAAAAAATTGTGATAGTTCCATATCTCCTGTTTTACTGATCCGGTTTACGAAATTTAGCTTTCGTTTTCATATCTCAAAAGCACGACTTACGATATATATTAGATTTATATATAGCATTGTTCTAACATAGATATTTTGACACAAAAATTGAACTTTTTCCGAAATGACACAATATTTATTTTTCCATATTTCGATTCTACTACCCAAATTATAACAAAATGCCGAGTTTTGTAAAATATCGCAAGTGCAGTTTTTAAAAAGAATGTCTCTCAAAATTTTAGCTCCTCAATGTAAAGTGAATTTAGTATATATTTATTAATATACTTTTTTTATTATTATTAAACGTACTTGGTTGCTTCTTTCACAGTTCGAAATTTAGGTTCAATCCAAATAAAATTCGCAGGTATTTTCTGCTTTATTTTTTAAATCTGTATTTTTTAGTATTTTTCATAAATTTTTTGGAATATGTTTTTGGTTTATAATCTATAAAAATTTTACCATCATCTTAAAATAGATGAATTTCTAGGCATATCTACAACAATTTAGAGTTTGTAAGGTATATTTTAATTTTATGACAGCTATTTTAATTTCAGTGTGCTTTCCTATCAATTTTTGTTTCCGCTTACAACTCCATATCAGAATGATATTTTAAAATCGCATTGAATGCAAATGAGTGAGTTTAAAGTAGTATTTAAGGAAGGTTCAATTTACTTCGTGGGAGAGAGCTAGGAATCCTGAGTAGCGCGTGTTTGCCTTCGGACTAAATCTCTCTTGAACCTGTTACGCTCGGGTGTATATTAGGTGCCTTTTGATATTCGGCGGCTAGTTTAAATTAAGGGCCAACTACGTTAGCTAATTGCGTTAGCTTCGGCTAAGTCTCTTAGTTCGAATTTAGTTCTTATTTCTTATTCTGAGTTTAAGCTCAAGTGGAGGCTTTGTTGTAAGCCCGAGAAAGGGTTCGTGTTATTTTGAGTGAAGTAAAAGCTAGATAACCCTTCTTGAGTCTACGATTTTTGTTATTTGAACTCAGCGATAAGTAGCTTAACAGTTCACTAAGTTCCTCGACATTCACTTTCGTACGAAAAGAGAGATTACAAGTTTTTTATTCGAAATTTCCCAAAATATCCCTGAATTGATATATAAGCGCGTTTAGAAATTTGGCGTATTTGTTATAAGCGATAATAACACCAAATGTGGTTTAGAATTTTTTTTAATTATTTGAAAGTAGGAATAATGCACCTTTTTTTTCTGCTCGTGGAAAATAAAAGGAAAATAGGTTACCATAAACTAACAATTTCGCCAAATGAATTACCCTTGGTGTAAACTTTAAAAATATGCATAAAGATAAATTTTTACATTTCTTGGTAAGTTTCTCACCACATTTTACAAAATTTAACGTTTAGGCATAATTTAAGCCGTGTAATTGAAATATGGAGAGAAAATCAGTATATCATTTCAGAAAAATTTAATCAGAACAATGCTATACATAAATCTAATACATATCCTAAGTCTTGTTTTGAGACATGAAGCGCGAAATTAAATTCCGTCAATCGGCTCAGTAGAACGGGAGATATAGACCTTTTTTTTTCAGAGTGTGTCCACTTATGTGTGTATCTCGCATAACTCAAAACGATTACCGTAGAGTGATGAAATTTTGTACATGGGATTGCTGTAACATCTAGTGGTGCCACTCCCCTTTTATTGCGATTGGCCGCACGAAACGTATATTCGGGTAATATTAAATTGTTGGCAAATAAAGCGGAAAAATATTAAATTTGCTTACTGGGGAAAGTTGGAAACATTTCTCTCACAAACGACCAGAATAAAACAAAGTTACACAGAAAAGAAAAAAAAAAGAAAAGTTTTTGGAATAACAACAGTAATAGCAGACTAAGTAGAGACTGATTGTATTGAAAGAACAAAAATTACCATTTTCAAAATGTTTACGAGAAGAGTTCTGATGGTTATTGGAAGCATTCACACTCCTCATTTCAAGAGGTGTTCCTAAATAGGAAAAAATTAAAACTGTTTTACACAAAGTTATAGTGAATCAAATATACAAAGAGCTGGAGAATGTACTTTTTAGCAAAACTCAATTTTGTATGCCCACTGTCATTAAAAGCGGAATAATTGGTTATGTTAGGTTAATAAGCTATGTTAGGTTATCTGAATACGGAGCACGCGAACATTCTATGCTTAAGGGAAGAGATGCCTCCCTAGACAAGTTTTTGACAGAAACTGCTGGTATTCACGTTACATATGTGGAAAAACACATAAACCAACTACCATCCAGATTGATGACTTGAGATGAAATCTTGGTTGAAGTTTCCAGTATTCAGCAGTCTTTACTTTACTTTATTTTACTCCACTTGCAGAGGAACCGGTTTTCTTGAGGATGGTGTTTGGCAGCCGGTTTAGGTCCTGCCAGTGATTCAAATTTCGTTCATACGCCCGGAGACATGGCTGTCTTTATTAGAAAGGGCAGCGAAAGTACAGTGGAAGTTATAAAGTCAGCCATGCGGCTAAAAGGATTCTGTTTTGATTGTTCAGCCGTTAAGTTTAACGAGGCAAGAAGTGAGCATGCACGTGTTGTTCTTTTGGTTTAAAAGGGAGCTGTCTTCTTTAGGGTTCTCGAAATTTCACAAATGTTCGAAATAGGTACATATAAAAATAAATATTACAATACAGTTATAGCATATTGATGTACAACATTTGAAAATAGATATGCATGCCAGTTAACTGTTATACATATGCAAACGTAATAATAATATACAATATCTATTACAGTTCCTTAAATAAACACTTAAAAAGTTCTACTCTTCTGCAGTACCAAAATGCTGGGGCACCAGTATAAATAGCGATACGAAGCCATTGTAATATATGTGCAATTTTATATTTCAATACTAATGAACTGACTATTGAGCATATATTTTTACTGTTATACCGAATTTACAATGGAGATGCAATTTCGAACAGAACTTCTAACGATGTCTAATATTCTAGTATACCACTATCTTAAATAATATGTATTTTGCAAATCGTATATTGGTAGAAAAAAATGGCAATATGCAAAATGCAATCACTGAATCAATAGGTGTACTTGTAAGACAAAAGAGCAGAGATGAATATCAAAGTAGTATTATGATCTACTCAGTTAAATTAGTCTTACAAATTATTCGGTATCGAGAGAGCTATATCGGTGGAGCTCTAAATATGTTTGATTTGCATATGAATTCCTGCAGGTATTTTCGATGTATGCGTGAACAGTATTAAGCATTCGGCCAATGATGGAGACTTTGGAGTCAAGCAAGAAGTATTTGATAAAGAATGAAAAATATAGGTGACCTAACAAAAGCGCCAGATTTAATAATATGCCGTAAATTTTACTTTAATGTTTAACTTTACTTTTAGAAAATGAAAAATACTTTTACATATTTACAATAGGTAAATGTTCCGATTTAAGAATGTCATGTTTGATTTGACCTGGTAATACTGGTATATCAGTTCATTTCGCAACTTCCTTGCAGTTTAGTCGAAAAGCGTTATACAAAGGAACAGTGAGATTTGATTGTGAAAATTGATTGCAAGAATGGCAGTGTTATGCACAGACTGTCAGAAAATTCCAAGAAGCTTTAAACGTCAACATCCATCTCATGAAATAACAGTTCGCAGATTGATAAAGAAATTTAGGAGCACAGATTTGAACAACAGACATTAAATCACCACGCTCTCGATCTAGCCAGTTTGAGGACTACGTTTCTATTGTACATGACAATTTTTTGAAAGTCCCCCAAAACCCGATTTTAAAGAGAAATAACAAATAAACTTATAAAGGAAACTGAATGTGTCATTAGCCATTTCGATAGCAGATAAATGAAAGATTGCGAAATTCATCGAATGAATGTGGTGGCACAGAGCAAGTCGTAAAGGACGTATGCCATGCATTCTTAAATCGGCACACTTACCTGTTCTAAGTGCGTTAAAATATTGTAAAGATGAAGTATTTTATTGGACGAAATAAATCCGATGCTTTTGTTGGAAAACCCCGTATATTCACTGAAATGTACAGCTGTCTTGGTGACCTCAAAGGTACAGGTATGCTGCACGTTATGCACGATAAAGATACCATTTCCGAAGAATTCATTGCGGTTGTGGAACAATTTTATGCCACCAGCAAAGCAAGATTCACTGTAATGATAATTTCATTTTTAGAAAAGTTCAGCTTTTTTGTCGATGGACAATGGCTGCAAAGCTGCAATGTTTAACGTAATCTGGATTAGTTTATTTATCCTTAAAATTTCCGCTATGTGTAAGAATTTTAAGTTCACTAACATTTATTTTTATTTTAAAACTTTACTATCATCTCTTCTTTTCCACGTCCGGCCAGAATTAACGAGTGAATATGTTTATGCAAATTGTACTTGCTAACGCTGAAGTATTTAAGTTGTGGCTTTTTGCCAAGAGAGAAAAAGGAAGGAGAGAAAGACCTCTTACTACGAGTCTTTACGCGAGCTCGCCATCAGTTACTATCCGCCTTTAAGGCCAGAGGTTAATCCTCTGAAAGACGTATTTTAGTTTTTCGCAGTTTGCGTACTACAAACGTAGTAATTTAAAAGGCCAGTCTTAGTGCTGGTCATCTATGTAAGATATTTAAAAGATAGCTCTTATTTAAATTTTAGTTAGTTAGTAGTCTTATATTCTTTTACGTTCAGACCACTAGTGGTTGGTCTTTGTATCCCGATGTACGGGAACGTCTGTAAAATCGACAAGAAAATAAAGGATAATTTGCACCCCCTTTGTTGTATCTTCTACACACGCACGAACATAGCTTTTAGTAAGCTCCCTGTTCCTACTCAGGACTATAGCTATGTATGCAAAATCAACTAGAATCTACAGAAGTCCTGATATATGAAATCATTCCTCCCATAGGCAATAACCCTAGTGTGCTTTGACCCGATCATATAATATAACCTAGTGCCTTGTCGACTTCAGAGTCCATCACTAAATGCCGTAAATAAAATTAAATCAATAATTTTTTTATTAAAACCACATATAAATCCCTATGACCAAAACAGGAAGCGGGAAAAACATCTAAAATTCGACAAAAATATGTTTCCAAGTTGTTGCATCAAATGACAAAAATGGGCTTGTTTCCATACGAAGGTCATGGCCCCACGTTTGGATCAAATGACTGCGAACTTCTATTCATTATAACAATTATGTGCTACCATAAAAATTAGAAGAATATAATACTAGTCTTATTATTTCGCTGCGTTTTTGAGTAAATCCAAATTTATTTTCACATTTTAACATTTTGAAGCAATCTAAGAAATTATTCTAGACGATCTGATCAACAGTATACAACAGTCTTGGAACTCGCGTAACCGATACTTTCGTTATACCGTATATTCTGGCCTATAATGCGCAGTTTTAATACAAAAAGTAAGATCGAAATTTACGGGTGCGCTTTATACGCCAGGTATAAAAATGATAGAATTAAAAATAAGGATTGAGGACTAAAAAATTAGATTTCTATGTGCATTAAAAAAATATATTTCTAAATGCTGTTTATTTAAAAGAAATGACATATCTTAACTTAAAAATTTTCATTATCGGATATCGTGAAATGTTCATCATATTCGTCGTCTGTTATATCTTTAGGCACATCACCGAATTTTGTTTCATCTTCATAATCACTCTTACTCTGATCCGTCAATAAGTAATCATCTTCCATTAGATTGTTAGATATACTGCGTTTTTAGGTGACTTTTGAATTGTGTCGGGTTTAATTTCATTCCATGCTTTTATTATCCACTTGCACACTATTTCTAAATTGGCATGACGTATTTGGACTCCTTCTGTACCAGTTTTTTCACCTTCTAACATCCATGTCTTCCACTGTAGTGTTCAATTTTCTTTCAATGGTTTATTGACAAAGGCTGAACTGATGCCGTTAATCAGCGTGGAATAATTGCCATGTCTGTATTAAACTCATTCAATAATTTCTTCATATTATCCGTTAGATGAGATGTGAACATGTCCCAGACTAAAAGACTTTCTGGATTCGTTAAAGCAATAGAATAAACCATTCTTTTGCTCTTTGCTTTCCAAATATTTCTTATTCACAATTTCCCACCGTCCCGTCTATCCATCCTTTCCTGTGATCATGAATGAAAACCCTATTTAGGAAATAACATTTTGGCGTCGTCTGCCTTTTAAAAATAGCCATGGGTTTTAAGTCTGAACAATCAGCTAAGGAGGAAACACTATAATGAAGTGAAATCTTTCGTAGCTGTTATTTTTATGTGAACCTTTTTTTCGTCTCACATCAATTGTTTTACTTCCTATCATATCAAACATAATATCCATATATCCAAATGTGACACTAAATACCTTTTTATGCCTTCGTAGATCAATAACATACTTCTGGAAACTAATCAGTTTATTGTCCAAATCTTTCGGAAGCCTTTGCGATACTTTTTTTTTTCACAGAACCAAAGTATTCCGTGCCATGAATCTACACCAACTCAAAGTTGCTTTAAAGTTTTCGCTTTCCTTTACATTCTTTTTGGCCCACTTTAAGGCAAATAAACGTACACTATTTCTTCGTGATGAAATGGGTACGCGTTATACAACGAATATACCTAAAAATTAAAAATATATAGCATCAAATTATAGATTCGTATTATATGCTGGAAAATACGGTATCCACATTGATGGAAAGTGATACTACTTCTGTTAAATGAATGTTAGTGAAAAGAGGAGTAATGAAAAACAGTATTTGCGAAATCAGCAAAAGTTCCAATTTGATCGTTCTCGAACCTTTTTTTTTTTTTTTTTTGCTTTTTTGCGTGACGTTTGTTAAAGGATTCTTTATTCCAAAACGGGTTGTAAAATGGATTTCTTCGTTACGTCTGCACGTACATTCGTCCGTGCGCATCCCGCATGATTCAAAAATTGTTAGCCGTGGAAGGTTGAAATTTTCTATATGGGACTACTGCTGTAACATCTAATTGTGCATTTTTTATTCCATTCGACAGTACCCAAAGTATATATGTATGTATGTATGTATATACAGGGTGTTTCCGCATTTGTCCGACAAATTCAGAGAGGTAATAGTAGACATCGAGAGCAGAAAAAATCACCATAGAACATGGGGTAGCAAAACACGTTTAAGCTGCGTTCGCACTGGTCCGTTGTCGCGAAAAGCGGAAACAAGGACAAAAATGCTTCCCGCGTGCGTCAGTTCACACCAGGGCAGGAACTTTCGCCTTACAATTTTTCATACTCAGTTACTAGTTTTCTCTTCATGTCGGAAACTTGAGGCAAATTGTGCATTTCTTGTGGGCTATTTTGGTTTCCTACAGTTATATTTTTTAATGAAAATGGGAGAAATTTATACTATACCCAAAAGCGTTTTATTTCTTGCTTTACATATCAAAGGAAGCCGAAGACATGATACATAGACATAATATGTGACGCCGAGCTGAAGACGTAATATGTTAGAGACGAAGGCAGCAAGGATATTCAAATAATTTTTATGATGAGATGCCTTAAACGACATTCAAAAGTTTTTTTAATTACTTGCGCATTCAATCTGAACAATAATTTTCATCAGAATATCCGAAAAAAGCATCGTTTGGTGAGAAGAAGGATACAAGAAAAAAAGAACCGCTGCTTTTATTCACGAGTTTTGTTGAACGTTAATTAAAAATTCTTAATTCCATCTTTCGATTTCAGAGAGTACGTTTTTCATGGAGCAACGCACTGTAAAATTTGTCTCCTGATGCGTGGTTCATTCCTTAATAAATTTGGTTTAATTAATGAAATAAAAATTATATTTCGTTAGAATGTATGCAGGATTTATAGCTTTACCAACTATCATACTTTTTCAGTTTCTTAAAATGATAGTAATAATAATAATAATAAAGAAGATAATTTTTTTAAAAACGTTTAAAACATATTTTCTGTCATTTGCACATATTTTTTTATCCTTAAATGCAACTGTAATCATTTCAGTTAGTCATTTATATATTAAACTAATGAGGAGTTGCTGTCTAAAGTTTTATTTTATAAAGTAAATTTGATCCCCATTGAAGTAACTTCATTTTATACAATATTCCTCTTCTGTTTTTAAAATTAAATTCCACAATTAGTAAATTAGCTTATGCTCACTCAAGTGTTCTTTAAACTATTGAAAAATTATTATCAAGAATAAACCTTTGGCTTGATTACAATTTGTGGGAAAATGGTCATGGATTTTGAGAAATATGCCATCATGAAACCATTAAAATGCCTAAAGGTATTCCTTAAAATCATCTTCGGTACTTAAGGTTGAATTTTATCTTAATTTAAGTGTCACTTAACTAAAAAGCTTTCTTTCCGCATGAATAACAGTTCTCCTATCTTTTGAAATAAATGATTTACTCGTCACCAGTTGTTTAAAGCTAAGAACTTACACTATGTTTTCAAAATTAGACAAAAAGCAACATAACCCATATCTCTTTTGCTAGTCTGATGTCAGCTGAAAAGCCTCTTACACAGATAATCTTATGAGTTTTGCCAAAGGCTAGCTGCTGTAAGAAAGATAAAAGCACATAATACCGAACATGCACAAAATACGGAAAATCATGTCTGTAGTTATCGAAAAATAAATGCAAACGAATAAAAAAAGAAAAAAAAGTGCCGTGGAAGGTACAGAATTCGGACGGTCAATCAAAGGGGAGAAGAAGCAATTCCCAAAACAATAATCTCCGCTGGTGTGCAAAAATTAAGGACGAGACGGTTTTTTCAATATAACTTTGGACAAAAGCTTTCCAAATCAACACATTTAATACCGTAAGATCCCCAATACGTAAGGACATGAGTAATGTAAGCAACACTTACTAAAAGAGAAATCAGAGGGATAAAAAGAAGCTTTATTGAAAAAGTAGCATGGAGCGCAATGCGACTGAAGGCCGAAACATTCCTGTGATGGGTGTCCAGCAAGAAACATCCGGTCTTTAATAGGGGATATGATCTCCCCCGACTGCTAGGCAGGTTTCACATCATTTGTGCATGCTGGATATGTGGTTGTTAATGAGCTGTTGAGACACTGCTGCTCGTTCCTCCTGTAGCACCAATCGCAGTTTCGGAATCGTTACTGGCGATAAGTTACGTGCTGCCACGGGTCTCCCTAGTAAGTTCCGTACATGCTTGACGGGATTTAGATCCAGAGACCTTGCCGACCAATCCATGTGTTCAATATCTTCACTCTCCAACAGCTCTTCGACAGTAACTGTGCGATGAGGTGGAGCGTTGTCGTCCATGAAGAGGAACTGAGGACCCATAGCCCTTGTGAAAAGACGCATGTAAGGAAGAAGAACCTCGTTACAATAGCAGTCCCAGGTGACGAACCTCCTTGGGAGATATGAAGGTCGGTCCGGCTACCAAGCATTATGTCTGCTCGAACGAGAACTCCGCGACCTCCAAAACAGTCCCTTTTGATGATGTTGAAGGGGTTTTTGCGTGTTCCCCGCTCTGGCCAGATGTGTATGTGTCTAGAATCGCAACTCAGACTAAATCTACTCTCATCTGTAAAGAGTACTCGTCCCCATTCATTGTCTCTCCAATTCCGGTGTTCCCGGCACCATAGAGAACGCCTTCTCCGATGGGCAGGCGTTAAAGGTACACACCGTACAGGTCGTCGTGCAAACAGACCACCACCGTGCAGTCTTCTGACCACGGTAAAACGCGATTCGCCTGTGTCGTGTGTCTAGCGATTTCTCCCGCTGTCTGCCGCCTGTTTCTTCTGGCCTGTAAGGCAATATACCGGTCATCTGTGGGTGTGGTTCGTCGTTGACAACCACTACTAAACCCCCGGATAGCTGTTCCTGTAGTTTGAAATTGTCTCCAAAGTCGTGAAACGATGCTGTGAGCAATTCCGAACTCTGCAGCCACACTTGTCACACTGCGGCCTTTCTCCAACTTCCCAATGATTCGACCTCGAGTAAAAGCATCCAGATGTCGTCTAACAGATTGATTATTCGCCATTCTCGCTGAGGCAGCAACTCGGTGTGATTTTAACTGCTATACGGCGTGCAATCTCTTTGCCAGAAATACTGATCTTACACCGACAACATGCTTTATACTACTCAGACACTTCCCCATTACGTCTACCTGCATATCTGCGCATGTGCTACCGTACATCACCTTATTTAATCTCCTGATTAGTCTTTCTGTCCGCTCTGCCTCTTCGTTCAGCTGATATGCTAATTTTTCGACTTCGTCCTTAATTTTTGCACACCAGTGTACTATAATACCCTTTAAATTGCATGCTCCGCGCGTTAACTCAGCGCTAGGATATCGTCAGTGAGAATTGTTTTTACTTCCTTGTACGAAGTAAAAAGGAAGTTTTATAATCGCGAAAAATTTCGGGTACCATATTTCAACGAAAATATCTATTTTGACTGCTATCGAATGCAATTTAAAGATGTTTTTGAGTGACATTCGTATGCAAAGACAGAATAAAAGACTCCTTCCTCCCAAAATAATTGTGAAATTGATTTAAAATGGATTCTGAAGAGTTTTTTTTCGTGGCATCTGTGCGTACGTGCGGATGTATGTATCTTGCAAAACTCAAAAACGGGAAGCCTCAGAATGTTGACATTTTGTATATAACATGTAGACTGCTGCATGGGCTGCTATAACACGTAGACGTGCACCTCGCATTTTGGTTGCAATCGGCCGCACCAAAAGTATATATATATATCCACTGTGTTACTCGGCACAGTGAGCTCAGTTTCTTTATTCTTATAAGTTTGTAAATTGTGCATTTTTTGCTTTAAAAATGATTGAATTATATTGTTCTTATCTTTCGGTTAAGATTTTTATGCCCTCAGTTAACCTGCATGCAATATTTGTCGAATTATCAACAATTTGAAAGTTTTTCAAGTGTGGCTGAGCCTAATATTTGGTTATGGTAGCGGACATATTTGTTTACATTTGAAGCTTAGCAGAATAATGGATTTGTTGCCAATCTCTAGAAACTGAGCTTCGCAACAACAAAGTAACGTCTTCTTTTATTATTGCGAATTAAATTATGCTTGATTCATTCTGGAATTATCATTTAAGTTATTAGCTGGTTTTTGAGTACAAATCGTAGTTTTAATTGAAGAAACTGTTTTTTTTTTAGTTGTTTTAACTGTACCTGGTGTTTTATGTTTTTCTACATCTTCCAGTTTTTAATGAAAATAATTTGAACTTTTATGTATTTTTGCCTTACCGCGAAGTGAGAACTGAATTAATTAGTAGCGCATTCGCATTAAGTAAGCGGCGCTGAATCGTCTGCGAAAAACTGTTCCTTTTTTAATTGTTTAATTTCTTTTATACATCGTTTTAGAGTAATTATAGTATTTGAATAGAACTTGTGGTAATTCTTCAGATGCTATAATTTTTGCTCACTCTGAGTGATAAAGTGAATGAGATGTAACGCTTTTAAGTGAACCTAACGCCGAAATGTGGCTATGGTAAATAAATATAGTGAACTTTTAAAGAGTGCATTTATTCTATTGTGGTTTATGAGCTATCGACGAAGTAGATGTAATTCAAAGTTCTTTAACTGTTAATTCAGTATGTTTAAATATAATGCAGGAAAATTGCGTATAATTTAATATTCCGTAGAAGGAAGTCATGTGATGTACACCGAAGCTGTATGTAAGTAAAGCGTCGGCACTCCCATACTATAACATGACGCCAAATTGCAGCGCCAATCCACTGCAGTGGTGGTGATGTAAACTAAATCTCTTGCCCTCCTCCTCTCCCCTGCAGTGACGTCATGGAGGTTGGAAGTAAGATGCAGAGGCCGCAATGGGTTTTGACACGATTGGATGTAAATATTTTGCGATTGCGTCGTAATTATATATATAAATGTATATATTTTCTATTTGTACAGTATTTCAGAGTCCTAAGTAAGTATACGAAAAGAATACATTTTAAAGCAAAGTTTATTGTTATTAACATTAAAATTATGCATTATTTCTTCTCCACTTACAGAGTTTCTATCTAAAATACTTTCTCAAATATGACATGATTTTTTTAGCTTCTGAGGCATCTTTTAAATGAAAAAAATCTAAGTCAATTTGTAATTAATGCTCAATTCGGTTCATTTCAAATTAGCTCTCTTTTTATTTTAATAGTGAAATACATTAAATAGTACATAACTTTCTCTGAATATTTCTGAAAGGGAATAAAAAAAAAGATTTTTTAAAATATTATTTAAAACTTGTACCTGCGTTATTATAAAATATAGGGGAATAATTCTTTTAATTATCAGATTTTTTTACCTTTAATTTCAACAATACATATCCTAAAACTCTTCTTTATTACTTCCTTAAGTACGCATCGTCTCAAGGAAACGTGTAGAAATGTATTCCATCAGATTTCGAAGAAATCTTACTCTTGCAGTCCTTAAATCCGCAGTATCGATAAGCCATTAGAGAAAATTTTTAAAAAAAATTGGTTCTGAAAAGAGCCTTTTGTAATTAAAAAGTACAAATTTAATAAGTTATAAATAACACAACCAAAGCACGTTAGAAGCTAACAAAATTTGGGTAGAATCAAACAAACAACCAAATCAAAACAACCAATGACTGAAAAGAAAAGGAGCATGCGCAGTTTTACTGATTGTGTTTCCACATCGCCACCGCTACGAGCGCTGCGGTCGTTTCGAAGCGCAATTTCTCCCATTGAAGTGTCGACGCTATACTTACATACAGCTTTGATGTACACATCAGATTTTTTAATCTTCGTGTACAGCAAACTGAATATAAGTATTTGTGCTATTTTGAAACACACAGCATATGTAGTTCACTCTGGGACACAGACTTTTTTTATAAACGTCTATCTTCACCATTGATTTCATCAACATCTGTCTAAAAAAACGTCATCATCAAACTTATTTCATCAATATCTGTTTAAAGAAAAGTCTGAATCCGAGTGTGGGTTACGTATGCTGCTTAGGTATATCCATTTCACCTTTTTTATGACATTTTAAGACACCTTCAAAATTCAATAATTTACTATATTAAAATTTATGTTATTTTTATATAAAAACAATAAAAGATAGACTTTCCTACAAATATTTTTTTTAAAATACCAGCTCTTATAAAACTGTTAATTGCGGTCCCTTCCATTACAACTAACAAATCTTCAGATCCGGAGGCGTAATGGCAAACCGCACATTGAGTTAATCAATGTTAACGAATTTCGCTTACTGCGCATGTTCAATAGTGTACCGTTGGCGTGGAAGAAAATACTGGGGAATAAAAATAAACAGCCCTACACAAGCTTGTTCGTCATGTAGGCCTTAGCAACTCTACGATTGCAATACTATACTATGGACACTTTTTTGTGCTTATTGCACTTACTTCTGTTTCATTTCATTTTGGTTTATTTTGTTCATAAACATTACATTTAATATCAGTTATTTGTAATAATTTCTTTGGCTTTCATTCAGTAATTTAAACTAGATATATTCCTTAAGTTGTTAAAGTATTTATGAATGGAACGCATTGTTCGGTGTCTGAAAAAAGCATTGCTTGGCAGCGTTGTTTTACGCCAAGCACAGTTAGGCTTTAGTGTAACCCTAAAGTCATTACATTTTTTGCTGATTAGTATGTATGCAGATTGTCTTGATGTAAGAGCATATGGTTGCTCGCTCTTAGCTAAGTTACATAGGTAACTATAAGCACATGCGTGTGCTAGTATTCAATAATATTGTTTTGTTAAAATAAATTTGTTATTGTTAATATTACAGTCCATTTACTGAAGTTAAGTTTCATTAAATAAGTTTGAGCTATCTTCGGCAAGAACACGCATGGTAAATAATCGATTGCTTTTATTCCTCAGAAGTACCAATAAACAATTGTAATCCTTCTTAAAATTTGGGGAGTTTACAATCGATATTTACACCTAAGTAATGAAGCAACGTAGAACCTAACAAGTTTTAAAACCCCGAATTGTTTACGTCCAGATAACAGAACATCAACCCTATACCATATTTATCTTCTTTTAAAATTACGCCAAAGTAGTAAATGCACCAAATTCTCTTCTGGGTATGCGCAGTGTGCGTAATTCGTTTAACATTGTTCAACTGAATGTGCTGTCTGCCATTACGCAAACCGGAGACCAGCGCTTTATCCATTAGGCAACAGGAAGCTCAAAAATCAACTTTAAACCGGTGTAGATTTTAAGTAAAATTCAAAAGCTAGAATTTCGAAATCTATCATTATTTTCTCCCAACAATCTATTGCTTTAGATTATTATCAACCATGGTTATCATTTATGGTTGATAATTATGGTTAATTGCTCTTAATAAACTTCAGAATTTTCTTTTAATATGTTTAATTACTGTATTAACTTTAATATTTTTAATAATAATCTGAATTTTTTTATTAAGATCATTCCTTTTGATTCCATCTTTTCTTCGACAAGAATTTTAAAAGCACATTCACTTAAAAATTTTGGTAAGAACCGAAAATTTGAAAAGATATGATTGAGACTGACGCGGTAAGCGACAAAAAGTCGAAGTTAAGTGAAGTGGAGCAGTCTCCGGCTATCCGAAAAATACCAGCTCTGAACTCATTTCTTATTGGTTACCGCTTTACTCGCCAACATGTGGCCGCATCGGTATGAATTGACCTTTGGTCGATGAAAAATCACAAAAATGGACGTCGAGAAGACAGTGAGCCTGACGAAGAAAGTGGCCAAACAAATACGAGGATTAAGAGCAACCGCGACTGTGAAGAAGAAAGGCTTTTCATATGCAAATTTCTAAACCATATGGAAAAAATAAAAGCAGGAAGCAAGTATTCATTAGTGAGCACTACAGAATTCGCGGGCATTAAACTTCGTTAGGAAACAATATGACAGATTACACAAACAAAGAATAGGAGGGTGTGCATTTGATTTACTGCCGAGCAGGTGGAATTGGATGCTTAGCACAGAGGATGCACTAAGAGCCATATACGAGGAGGCATTATCCGCACCATTCATGAACACCAATCAATGGCTGTGGGAGACGTATCATTCCAAATAACGCAGTGTGCGCAGACCTGAGACAGAAAAGCGAGTATTGCAACGGTTTGCCGTTTACCTGCTGACCAGTACATGATCTCCTGCAGATGAACTTGGTACTCAGCCCAAAATGCTATGAAAGGTTCTGCGTGCAGTAAACATGCACTCGTTCCACATGCAGAAGGTCTAACTCGCAAGCGATGCCAATTACCCCCTTTCCGTGAGTTCGTACTCTAGATGCTTGATGCCACACATAATGATTCACGGTTTTCCGCCACTGTTTTATTTTCAGGTGCAGCCTACTTTACGAGAGAAAGCGTAATCAACACGCACAATGGGCACATGTAGTCGTCTGAAAATTCCCACAACACTATTTCGTCTTAAGTACAACATCTAGGCAGGGATTCTCGGAGGTCATCTGATAGGTACGTACCTTTTTCTCGAATGACTGAATGGCGCAAATTGCCTTGTTTTCCTGCAACATGTCCTCCTGAACTTAATGTAGGAAATACTGGCCACTTTCCGCCAGAACATGTGATTCATGCGTCATGGTGTACAGCACATTTTGAGACTGCGGTGTGTAACCATCTCGATTCTACATATCCAGGAAGGTGAATTAGACGTAATGGATCTGTTGCTTGACCTCCACATTGCCCGGACCTCAATCCATTGGATTTCTTCTTCTGCAGCCACTTGAAATCCGTTTTTTATCAGAGCTTGTGGATACACTGGAGGATCAGACAGCACGGATCGTTGTTCGCTTCAGCAGACAACGCCAGCACACCGAGTATGTATGAACACGTCCGACAATCCTTCGTCCGTCGGCTGCGCAATGATCTTCGTGGCCAAAAATTCGAATAATTGCTATAAAAATGTTTGGTCATCTCTTTTCTGACACTGAAATGTGAACTGTGATCCTGCTTTATGTTAAATATTTTTTTCTACTTTCTATTATCTCCTTTTCTTCCACTTGACGTTACACCCTTCATAATCATTTTTGCGATTTTCTCCCACTAAACGTGGTTTGCAACCCCAAGTTCTATGAGAAATTTTCATCCTTTTAATGCCTATTATCACTCCTCTGAGGTTTTCGGTGGAATGCGGGAATACCATGTATATATGAATACCCTTCTCCGTACTCGATTTAAAAGTTCTTACGGCCTTTATTTTCGCTATCGTTGGTCCTATACATCCAATTACAGAAGTGTTTTAAATGACGAAAGTATTCCTGTTTTGGCAATGTCTAGTTTAAAAAATAATATTGGACAAGTAACGAAATCTAACATTTAATGCAGTCTTCTGTTCGTTATATTTATATTTGGGAAAGTTTTGGCAATCTATCAGTTGTCAATCTACCGGAGAAAGCGGTGTAACATCAGGGTGCCTGGGTTGACAAGAACCCTACCCCTTGTCGAACAGATAGTCAGTTGCGAATGGTAAATCAGCAAATAACTGAAATGACACTTGAGAACTGAACTTTAACTGAAATGATAACTGAATGAGCTAGACAAAGATAAAAGGAACAAGTGTGAAACCCACGGTGCTTAGTAAGAGATTAAGAACGTACAATTAAACATTTATACATACAATAAAAGTGCATATATGTAGCCAGGAAATACTTAATAATTATTCAAGATTATTACACAGTATGGCCATCGGCCGCTTGCTATTGTTTACATTATTTATGTCATAATTGTAAACCCGGATAAATGGGTTGTTAATGTTTCTTAAACTATCATAAAACCTCCGGGCAAGCCGGCAATAGAAATGTCTTAGTTCTTAGATACGTAGCTCTTCGTGTATCTTCCGATTGCGGACATACCAAGGTGAATTTGTAATCCGTCTAAGTGCAAGATTTTGCACCTGTTGCATTTTTTCTATAAGACTTGCATGAGTATGCCCAAACAGGGCAAGCGCAACCTAGGATGGGGCGCAGAACGGTTTTATATACGAGCAACTTATTATCTATTTAAAGTAGACTGTTTCGAGAAATTAAGGAGTGTAGTGTAACTTTACTAACTCGAAACTTTCTAATGATAGATGTAATGTGTGGGGTCCGAGTAAGATTTATGTGAGGATCACCCCAAGATAAAGGACTTGCTTGGCCCATGGTATTTCTTCTCCATAGAACATCAGTTTTTCGCTGAACTTGCATTTCCTTTTGAACAAGATTGCCTGTGTCTTGTCAATGTTGACTTTAATTTTCCATTTATTCAGCTAAGTCTTGAGTGTGTTAATGTAGTCTTGTAACCGCTGTATTACTAGGCTGAGACATGCGCTTTGAGTAAGGATCGCAGTGTCATCGGTATACATTGCTAGTGTCGTGTTGTCTGTGATAGGATTGTCGTTCACATATATATTAAAAAGAGTGGATCCAAGCAACCTACCCTGTGGGACGCCTGCGAGGATAGTTCTGAGTGTAGATAGTGTGTTTGAAACTTGAACGACAAAGTGTCTACCCGTCAGGTAGGAACTAATTATGTTTGTGATGTAACCAGGGAAACACAGGCTGTGTAGTTTGTAGATGAGCGCGTCTAGCCATACACAATCGAAAGCCTTTGCTCGGTCAAGAAATAATTTTGTTACATTTTTCTGTTGAAGGCCTTCACTGATGAATTGAACAACACGGTACAGCTGGTTGACAGTAGAATGCCTGCTCTGAAACCAAACTGATAAGGAATGATTATATTGTTCTCTCCAAATGCTGATTGATTTTAGTCAGTAGAACCGCTTCCATGATTTTGCTCAACGATCACAGCAAGCTAATGGGTCGGTAGGACTCTGGTAAGGAGGTTGACTTGTGGGGTTTCACAGTTGGCGTTATTTTAGCTAGTTTCCAGCTGGCAAGGAAGTGTTGCCACTGTAGCATTATGTTAAGGATCTTGGTGAAATACGGAGAGTCTTGATAGGAAATTTATTCTTTTGATCATTCTAGTGTTACAGAGTCATAACTGTTTTCAGTTCTTTAATATAGACACAGATTTCCGAAGGCATGACTGAGATCGTGTCGTCTGTGTGTGGGCTTGCTATGTAATTGTTGTGGAAATCAGAAATTAACTGTTCTGTGTTCGAACCTTGAATGTTGTTAGTGCGAAACTGAGATTCCAGATGCTGAGCTAAAATTTCTGCTTTCTCAGTTTCAGTGTAGTGTGGATCCTTTGAGGGCCTTTAAGGGGCGGAATGTTGTTGGGGCATTTTTATACCTTTTAAAAGCTTTCCATATGAAGTTGTCCTCCCTTTAGAGGGACTCAAGGAACCCAGCCCAGCGGAGTTGTGCATAATAAATAGTACGAGACTTTACTGCATCACACCCAACCTGTTGAATATTATTTTATCCTGTCTGTTCCTTGTTTTTTGGAACTACCTCCTGGCAGCGTTGCGTCTTTTAATCAATTGATTCAGCTCTTTAGATGTAACAGGTTTTGAATCTCTAAGTTCCACCTGGACGCTTTTATGTGCATTCTGGATGTTGCAGGTGAATTCCTTGACTAAACTGTCTATGTCATTCCCCGTGTGTATCGTTGGTGTAGTGTCGTTAATGTTGTTCAGAGCTTTGGCAAAGACCCGCCAGTTCGTTTTAAAGGCTATTTTGACTGATGTAGTATAACTGCTGATATTCAGGATCATACGAAACGGGTTGTGATCTGAGGGCAGTTCATCCATCACAGAAATATCCAGCGGAACGCTGGTATTTCTGAGAAGGAAGAAATCTAAGATACCTGTGGAACCAGCAGTATATCGTGTTGGGGTACTTGGAGCTGCTATTTGGAACGGGAGCCTACAGGCCAAATTTAATATTGCGTTGTCAGTGGTATTGGAATTAAAGCAGTTCCATCCTCAGTGTCTAGCGTTTAAAACTCCACCTATATTAATATGTGTTCCAAGTGTGAGTAGAGTGTTGAAGTCAACTTCAACAACTGCGCGGAGTTTCAACAGTGGTATGTAAGTGGAGACAAAAATGTATGTTGTGCCAGTGTTTGTTGTGATGGAGACAGCTGTAGCTTCAATGGCTGAAAGCTGTGGAATTGTAATTTGATGGTGGGGAATGCAGCGTTTAACAAGGAGAGCTGTTCCACCTCCTCGCTGTCTCTTTGTAGTAATATCCCTGTTATATCTATATACACAGTAGTTAGCAATAAAGATCGGATGGGACGGGCCAAGCTTGTGTTCCTGTAGGAAAAATAAGTCAGGGCTGTACTCATTTATCAAATCCCTCATTAATTTTACGAGACAAACCGTTTGCGTTCCATGTAAATATGTTTACAACACTATTGATAACACTACACATTATTCATAATTTTTGGAACCAAATACGTTTTCAAATATATCAAACAGTATAAATAATTTCTTAATGGTATGCTCAGCTGATTGCAGTTCTGGCATTTGTTTAGTAGTTTTCTGAATAACATTAGCAAGAAAAAAACCCTTGAATATGTCAATTAATTCTTTTATGAATTTAAAGATATCCTTGAAAACATTAGGACTTGTGTTCTTGATTTCGTTCTTAGCATTTCTATCATTATTAACATTTCTATCATTAGTAACATTTCTAGTATTTTCAAATAACTTATCACTAATAACAACAGTTTTACCTATAACTGCGTTGGCAAAGCTAACGCCTGGAATAGTAATCAATTGTTTGCATTATTGTCAGTAGAACCAGTACTATTTCTATTATTATCAGTATTAACTTTTGGTACTTGGGAAACTGAGGGCACCCACGATACTTCGCGGTGTGTCCTGGTTGTTTACAACTACAGCACATTACATTTTCAATCTTTTTTGGCGTAGAATTTTTGGTCTTATGAGGCCCGGCGCACTTGACACAGCGGGGCTTGAGTTTACAGTTCTCAGCAGAGTGATGGAAGTGTTGGCAGTTGGAGGTGCACAACACTTCCAGTGGCGTTATTCGCAGTAAAACTTACATAAAAACACATAAAAAGTGTTAGGTCATAGAATTTTTCAACCCCAGGTTTATTCTCTACCTGTACCTGAAATAAAAGCATAGGTACCTTTGTCTTAATTCTGTACATTTGGGAGACCTCTCGAACTTTGTATCCTAACGCTTCAAGCTCCTCTTGGGTTTCGTCCTTCGGACAATCAATGGGGAGGTCCCTAAACACTACCTTAATAGGTTTTTCGGCTTTCCTAGTAATCAAATAGTAATCAATGTTTCTCTCATCTAAATAACGGGTAATGTCTCTGTAGTCCACTTCCGTTTTCGGAAGAACTTTGAGAAATTCCCCATTTATCTTAGCCACAATATCTAATTTAGTATCATATTTAAGTTGTTTGACAAAGTCCGAAAATTTAATAGCTGGTTTTATCATGATTGGTTTAATTCTAGTGGGCAGGATTTCAACAACTTCCTGCTCACCCTGTGTATCCACGTTTTCATTTTCATTTAATCCATTAAATTTATTACTAACGTTAATGTCTACATTACACTTAACAATTTTTGATGGCCTGGCCAGGTTTGTCGGCTGAATGAAGCCATAAGCATCCATTATCTCACTAGCAGAACGTTTGTTCTTTTTTGAGGGCCTTTTGCGCTTAATCACCTTACACACATCATTTTAATCTTTTGAGTTAAAATTTAACATTATTAACACATTTATTAACATTATTAATATTTAACATTTAATATTATCACTAACATTATCAACATTTAAATCAGAATTATTATCATGCACATTAGAAATTTTATCACTAACACTAGAAATATCATTGGTAACACATAAGCCAGCTTTAGCATTATTTATCTTATTTGTCATAATTTTCATAGAAACTTCTGCTACAGACATATTAATACAATCAAGATTAATAGCACCGTAAGTCTCACACTTACCTTTAAATATCTGCAGGAGCCTTTCAGCAGCCCCACGTTTCTTTTGGAACACCTCTTTGAGTTCATTTTGATCCTGTTCAGTTTTTGCATTCGGAAAACCTTCTTTGAAATCCGATTCCATCATCTTAATCCACAGTTTTAGGCGGTCAATAACCTGTAGCACACACATATAATCCTCTAACATTAACGTATCCCCGTTAATTAATTCAATCCAGTTGTTTGCAAGGAAAGAGTTCGCAAGATCAATTATATCCTCCGGAAGCGAAGCCACGTGCTTCCGAATTAAATCAGCAGGCTCCATGTTAACCAGCGGAGAATGTTTGTTCCTTACCATAACCACGTGGTTCACGAATCGCCTCGAAAAATCACTGAAGAGACAGCAAAGTTAATTTAACACAATCGGAAGTAATCCACGAAATAGATAGTCACTAAGTTACGATCACACGCAGAAACACTCTAGTAGCTCATCAGGAAAGAAAAACACATCGAATTTTCGGGAAAGTTTTGTACTCGTTATCAAAAAATAAAAATACAAGAAGTTTGACTCCCGTCCGATAAAAATTGACCAGGATATTTGATTTCAAAATTCTCGACATCCTTTTCAACTTGCCTCGAAGAATCGGTTAATTAAGTTTAATTCAAGAAAATGATTTCAAATGAAGGCAACAAAAGTATGCAAAATTTAATAGGCGTACACGGAAATCATATGGTTTCCACATCAGATTTTTTTTTAATTTACTAAATAATTATTATCGAAAAGAAAAATGTACATAATAATTTGAACGAATCCAGCTAGTATAATTTCACAAGTCCAGTTAATAATCTTACATTAGAAAAGGCGAAGAGAAAAGAAATATGTGTGCCGTGGACGTAATAAGCTAATCAATGCTTACATTTGCAGAGTACTAAGTGTTGCCAAACGTTTTTTATATACGTTATATTATTTATACTTTGATGTAAATTAAGTACCCAAATGACGAAGATATCCGGATTTGTTCCAGATTCTTTACCTGCAAAAAGCATTACTGCTTGAAGTTGCAAATTTTTTGGCTTTTCTGGCGGGTTTATTCAAAGTTTATATCAGCTGTTTACTCATAAAAATACTAATTCGGTATCTAAAAACGCTGGAAAGTATCAAAATGTTTAATTTAATTAATTCTTTCTTTTGAAGCAGTGGATGGCAACGACCTGTAAAGCAGTTTAAAATGGAATCCTCAACTTTAAAACTTTTATTTGGAAATCAGGTATGGTCTTATTTTTTACATTTAAAACTGTGAATTTTAAGACTTTTGTAATACAGTCAATAGCCTATTATCAGCCTCATTATTCTGATCTAAGTTTGTGATTTGCATTTTGGGACCTGTTGTGATGTTAGTTTTATTATTTCCTTAATGACTGTTTCTAACCTTAGCAATTACATCCGCATCTCGTTTAATATGATCCAGAAAGGCAAGGAGAAAAAAGTGTGTATGGCAGGGGCGCATTCAGCTGATCAATGATTACGTTTACAAATACTGTTTTCGAAAATGAAAGTAATACCAAACAGTATGAAATACATCATTGAGCGGGACACAGGAACATTGATTGATAATTTTGATTTAAAGCATTATTCGATTGGGTGGAGTATCGGGAGCTTATTGCTTTTCATATTAATAGATGAATGATTAAATTTTAAATAGGAATACCTTACGATTTAACGAGTGGCAGTACATTGCTTTCTGCACAAAACATTAAATTTAGATACTGTTGATTCAAATTTGGCAATAAATTTTTGTCTGATAAATTAGAATTGTAAAATTTTGGCAATAAATTTTTGTCTAATAAATTAGAATTGTAAACCTTTTAAAACTCAATTCTAATTTTTTAAACAGATATTTTTATGTTAGGAAAACAAAATCAAAACCCAAAAGAAAAATTTTAGAACTGTAATGCATAATTAATTTTCAAAAGCTCATGATAAAATAGAGTAGTTTAAAAAGGGATAAGATAAAAGCATATAAAGGTAAAGCAATTTATAAAGGTTTGGTTATGAAAGGGTAAAAAAAGCATTTAACAATGCCAGTGTCCCTCATTTAGACCTAGTTTGTACTCCTAGTAAATTATGCAAAATTTTTGCTGCACTTCATTTAAACGTAGTTCTTCGAATTATTCTAATTTAATTAATTGTTCTCTCAAGGCAAGTCGAAAATGATATCAAAATTTTTTTAAAAATTAAATAGCTCTTTCAATTTTTGCCGTACGCGAGTCAAACTTCTAGTTCATAACAAGTAGAAAACTTTCCGACGTGTAAGTATAGGAATTGAGAGACCGTATTAAGTTCGATTTTGTTATTTGTCAGTTTTTTTTTTAATGAAAATTTTTTTTCATTTAAACACTTCTGTAATTGGAGGTACATGACTACGACCAACGATTGATAAAATAAAGGGCGGGTAAGGACTTAAAGCCGGG
>KK114363.1:0-28724 GCA_000611955.2 Stegodyphus mimosarum | reverse complement strand
AAAAAAAAAAAAAAAAGCAGAATCAATGGACAGCAAAATTGTATCTATGGATTCCGTCAGAGAGAAACATTTGCTCCATTTTTTTATTATTAACTATATCCATAATTACCTTTTCATTTATGAAACATTTTTAGCCCAAAGGGGGCGCAGAAAGGCTATTCGTCTCGCAACGGCATTTTGCACTGAATCGCTTAAATGCGATGTATCGCTTTTCATATTGTTGCCACCAAATATAACTGATCTGTATTATATTTAAAGAAACTAAATCATGTTCTTCGCACTTTAAACCATACAATTCAATCCAATAGCAATATCATAAAATGATTTAAAAAGAGCATATCTTTAGAATTTCGAATACACAATCTCGTGCGCTGGAGGTAATTTTTTTTTTTTTTTTTTTGTACAGTTGCCAATGCTCGCTTTGGAATCGTTGAGTTTCTTAATACAAAACTCATAAATACTTTACAAAATATGAAATAGATAATAAAACAAATTCCAAATTTGGGCTTTCAGATGCCCATATTCGGGTGGAGACATACGTTACTCAAAGTTTGATGACTAGATACCGTTGTTTTATCACAATGCGAGAAGCATATATACATTTATGCAGATTCTTCATTATTTACTTTCTTTAAATGTAATACAGGGCGATAATTTTTGGTAGCAACAATTTGAAAAGTGAAACGCCACAAAATGCCAAAACGAAATTAATAGCCCTTATGGGCTAACGCTCTTTGGGCTAAGAATCTCAATGTATGTATGTGTGTTTCTCGCACTGTGTAAGAAAAAAAAACGGTATCTAGAGTCATTAAATTTGGAATGCAGACAACATAACTATGATTAGCTGTGGAAGACGTGTTGATTTTGTCCCTTCGGACATAAGATTCATTTTCCTTGATGCGAAACTAAACGCTATTTCAGACCGACCGACATTTAGCCAATTCGCTTTTCGCAACTGTTTCCACAGACATGTGACAAACAGACACAACCGTGCTTTCCTTTCTTTGCAGATTTCTTTGCTTGTTATGAAGAGAGACTTGCTATTGTTTATCCTCGAAATCGATAGAGTCTTGTTTAAAATCTACACCAAACATAAAAATGTTGCTTTGTCTAATTTTATGTTTTACGTTGCCGTGTTTCTCTTCTCTCTTAATGCAGAAAATTTTTGTTGAATAGAATATCGGAACGTGCCCTTTCCGAGAAACTGCCCACTGTAATATTTTGAATAATCCTTAGTAGTTTACTGCATGATCTCATAAATATCTCCTGTACATTAAAACAGAATAGGAACTTACTGAAAAGGCAGTTAAAATTTCTTTTGATACTTTTGAAATGAGTAATAGTCACATATGCAAATGTATACTGAAGGTAAATGTATAATGAGGTAAATATAATTACCATTAGGAAAAGTGTTACGCGAAAAGTTTGAATTGAAATGCGAAGTATTCTCTCTTTTCACAGCAAGCTCACCTATTTCGGAAGGAAAAAAAAAGAAAAGAAAATTATTAGCATTTTGTTATAAACAACGTCGGCAGAATTTATCATGAAAAACAACATTCCTACGTGTGAATTCCTCCATTCATTCCTATGTGCGAACGCAGAATCTAAACAGCAAACGACTCTTACTCTGCAAGGAATGAATAAAAATTAATAACCTTCATTTGTTTCGCTTGTAATCACGTATAAATTTCCTACAGATCATTTTATACTTGATCATGAAGAAAAGTTATAAAACTTTTCTAGAATAGTGTTTAACAGAATTGTGCAAAGCCTTTAAACTGAAATCAAAATAAATTTGCAGTTTCTGGTATATTATATAAAATATGGAAAAGAAAAAATAAGCACCTTTTAAGTGTTGAACCATTTTTGAATGGAATTGTTTGCCCTTTTTCTTTTACTGTAACGTAATTTAGCATCTGGATTTATATAAAATCTTGAGGAGTTTTTTAAGCAGTATATCTTGCATGACACAAAAATTAAATCATGTAAAAGCACACAATCATTTTAAATCATTAATAAAATCACGTGATTTCCCTTGAATTAGCTATCTTAAATTTAAAAAGAAACCTTAAGCAAATAATCACTCCACTTCTGGTTGATCGTTTGTAAACAAAATTTAATTTGTTGTTCCAATAAATAGAAAGGTCTATAATGCGATATTTTGGACTCTATTTTACTATGAATAATTGGCCATGTGTAAGAACTTTTTCTAAATTTACATCAACATAATGTTTACCTTTTTATTTCTTTTGATTAAAAACTGCCTTTTATTGGGCAAATAAGTAGCATATAATTTAATTAGTTTTTAATTAAATGCATTAATTGTGCTTATATTACTGTCTTATAAACACTAAATTAATTTCAGTGTGAAAATCATTTTAAACGTTTATAATATATTTTAAATAAATATTTTCAAATGAATACCCTAATTTAACTTTCTACTGTGTTATTTCTATATTAGCAACAAATCTAAATTCATTTTGATCTGCACTGCATCTCCCCGCGATGTTTAGATACCAGTAAACAATGATACTTTAACTGGAACAATACTTATCGGCTTATAAATGTAACAATATGTTAATTGCTGTAAAATTGTTATAGGCTTCCAATAAAATACCACTTCCAGTCGTCCAGTTTTACCCAAAATTTAATCAGCTATTTATAGGAACGCAGAAAGCTTAAGTAAAGGAAATAGAATTTTTTAGCAATCTAGGTAAAGCGAAGTTATTTACCAAGTTTGATTAAATCTCCGTTGCTCAGAAATTTCATATACAGAAACTGTTTGCACAATCTTAGAACAATTTCGATGAAGAATTAAAAAAAAAGCAAATGCTTTGAAATAAAAACTTGGCAGCAATTTATTATTTGAAATAAGAAATATGGTGCTATTTATATGTCTTCTTGTAAAATGTAGCATGTAAATAAGCTGTGCTTTAAAGGTTACGTTTTTGCACTGCCGAAAAGAAGTATATTCTATAGTTCAAAAACGTTGTGAAATGCATGGTATTAAAATTTCTAAGTACAAAATAAGCAATATTATTAATCGAAAAGGGGAAACAGTCAGTCACGACTACCACATGGAAAAAAGACTAAACAAATTCCCTAAAGAAAGGTACGTTCTGTTTCGAATGTTTTTAAAGTTAAATCGCTAGTAACAAGAAAAAAATCTGCCCATGCAGATGTCAGTTGTGTTCTTTAAATATATTTGCAGCAAAAATAAACGAAATAATCAAGAAGATTTACAAACTAAAAAAGCTAAAATACATAATATTCACCACCTTTTGCCGTGCATGTGGCTCAACAAAGAACAATTTATAGAACTCTATATGAAAACTATTTAACTGGAGATAAATGGAAATAAACTGTGACCATCGATAAAGCATAGGTTTACCTAAACGATGTACACCAAAAAATAAAAAGTCCTATTATTATCGAAAAGGAAGAGACAAAAAAGAAGGGCAAACCTGGTTCCATCAATCCAAAGACTAGTTTCAGTAAACAGTTTATGCTTCGCAGCATTTTCTTACAACCGGAAATTGAAAATAAGTAGAAAATAATGTTAAAATCAATTCAGTGTACTATCAAGAGAAAGTTTACGTTCGGTATTTACAGAAGAAATTCCATTTCTTCATCAAGACAAAGGAGCAGGTCATACTTTCGAAAAGCCCCGCTGCATTCTTTGGGAAGATGAAGACTGACACAAGTATTACATATACACCGTTTTTTCAAAACATTCTTTAAGAAGTCGCCTAACGTTTCTGTTTTAGACTCTTTGGCCTCTGATCTCTTGAAAAGAGCTTATTCTAAGCGAAAATCCACCACAAGTGATAGAATCTGGAAAATAGTGGAAGAAGAATGGGGAATGAAATTTCCCTGGAAATTTGACGAAAAGCTTTTCTATCACGGAAGTCACCATGCAAATTTATAGTCCAGAAATATGTCTATCAGATAAATCATTAAAAAAATTTTCTTTACATTTTAAACGTTAATTAACGGCTCTGAAGTCGTTCTAAAAATGTGTAACTCTGTATTTACTTACTATTCTATACTTGAGATAGTACAGCTTTGTAAATTGAGATTACGAAATTACTATAGCTTACTTATGTTAAAAGAAGTGTCGGATTCATTTTTCTGTAGTACGCAAAACAAATTTTGGCAAAAATCCGATGGGTCCCTTTCTGCTACACATTCAGTGCCATTTTGGTTCCAAATCCTAGGGGCGAAATGAGTATTTATTCGTACTTTTAAAACAAGGCACATAAAAAATATACTGAGTTGTAACTTATTGTCTTTTATAGATACAAATTAGTATGGAAAACAAGAAATGTTTATTCTATTACCTCATGCAGAATGCATAATATTAGAAACGCTTTGTATTATTACATACTGTAATGTGTAATGGACAACGCGTTTATAAAAACTATCATTTACGTATATTATTAACCAGTGATCTCAAACTCAAATCGCATACGGCCCCAAATCACAATTTTCAAACAGCGCACGCGCAAAACTTTTTTTATTGCTTTAAAAAATGAAATATTATTTAATCAACAAAATAAAAAAATATTACAATTTAAAATTTACCCTACTAAATGTTTATCAAAATATCATCTTCGAAGCGACAGCCCACGATGGGCCAAGGCCTTCTGAGCTAAACGTTTCCAACCACCTCTACTAGTAGTCAAATTACTCCAATTCTTAGTTTTAAGGACTAAGCAATCCTCCTCTACAGCATATAAGACCAGCAGGACAATTTTTGCCCCATCTTTTAATTTAGAATTCAATAATATAAAAGTCTTTATGACGATCATAAAATCAACTTAAGTATTTTTTGTATTTCGATTTAAAGTTTTAAACAATTAAACAGAAAATAAACATCTATTGCTTATGAGCTAATAATATTATAGTATTTTAATTATTTTCACAACAAACTTAAGAAGTTGATTTTGTTCACTTAGAAGGGCAACGCTTCCTTGCACCCACTTGGCGAGGCTTATATGCCTATACTGGCTTCACTTTCATCGTAAAGAGATAGCAGAGACGCCCTCTCCATGCATTCAAAACGAAAATAAATAACAATAGCACGAAGGGTGGGGAAGTCAAATTTGCATTTATTTTTCGTCTGAAAGTATGGTACCCGGAAGACTTGTTGGTTACACTTTTTCACTCAAATTTAAATATTAAATATATTTATGGCAGCTAATATTAGCATATAAATATAATATAATGGCAGCTAAATATTAAATATTCAGATAGACAATTATTTCAATTAATACTAATGTATTTAATCAATCATTAAATAATTTACTAAGTTTTCGGAAAAAAAATTCTAAGTGGGACAAAACTTGAGAATAATAAAGTTTTTTTCTTTTATTTATTGAATTTTCGTTCGACACATAAATAAAAATGCGTATGTTTGAATGTAAAGAATTACGAACTTCTTTTTGTCTTATTAGAGCTTCATGCTTGATGGCATTTCGCTTCAGATAAAATTGTTGACTCGCACAAAAATTACTAGAAGATATCTTCTTCACAGGTTGTTAGATGCTTATCCATCAATCAGACTCTTTTCTTATTAATTTTCAAGTGTTAAAAAGAACCGTTCTCATATAAATGCATTCCCGAGCAAAGTGATTAATCTTAGTGCAAAATTTCATAACTGAGAGCACTTATTTTCTGCCAGTTAAGAATAAAAGTGAATAAAATCTGCATCTTTAAATCTTAGAGTAAGATTTTATAGCACACTGTAAATCAATTTGCTTCATCTGCAGATTTTCTGGTGCGTTATTCATATTCAATTTCAATGATAATGAAACTAATGTAAGCTCCGACGTTACTAAAATCTTGAAATCTCTGCCACACCATATTTGCAACAAATACATAATTGAAATATACTCGCGGGCTGCACAAAATTGCTTCGCGAGCAGCTTTAGGCCTTTCAGATCACTATTATAAACCATTCGACTGTCCCTTACGAAAATTACACAGAGGCTGATAGAATTCTATAGAAACTTATATAGAAATTTATAGATGAACCTCTATAGAAAGCTATCTCGATAAAATTCTAAAAAAAATTATAAATTTTATATAGAAAAGAATTCTATAGAAATATTGCTTTACAAAATCATACAGAAATCTTATAAAGCCTTTACAAAATCATACAGAAATCTTATAAAGCCTTTACAAAATGTATTGTACAGAAATCTGCGAAGTTTTCATGCTGTAATCAAGACAAAATTTCAGTTTCTAATGTATTTTCTCTTGCGAAAATATGTTATAGAATTCTACAAAAAGGGTTCAGTGTTAAACTTCTTTAGAGTTCCTTAAAACTACGGCTCTATTTTGTATCAATTAGGTCAGAGATGTTCTATAGAATTCTAAAAATTTTAGGTTTAGCTTCTACAAAATTATGCATAGAGATTCTGTGAAGATATTTATATATATTCTACAGAGATTTATGCAGATATTCTATAAAACTTTCTTATTAAATTTCTAAATATAATTTCATCTTATATAATGTATAAAAAAGCAACTTTTCTACTGCTTTCACAATATGAAAATGTGTTATAGAATTCTATAAAAATATTCAGTGTTAAACTTCTTTACAATCATTTATAGTTATGGCCCAATTTTGTATAAATTAAGTCCTAGATCTTCCGTAGAATTCTAAAATTTTAGATATAGCTTCTATAGTATTATATGTAAAGTTCTGTAGAGATATGTGCAGTTATTTTACAAAGATTTTACAAAGAAAAAGAATTTTACAGAGATTCTATAAAAAATAGTACAGAATTTCTAAACATTCCCACCTAAAAACGTCTGCAATAATATCTATAGAAGTAACATTCTAAAATATTCTACCTTACGAAAATGTTTTATAGAATTCTATAAAAAGTATTATGTGTTCTTTTTTAGAGTCCTTTAAAATTATGGTCGGATTTTGAATAAATTAAGTCAATCTATAGAATTCTAAAAATTTTAGATGTAGCTTCTATGGAATTATGTATAGAGATTCTTTATAGATATGTGTAGATGCTCCACAGAGATTTGTATAGACAATAGGAACTTTAGGAAATTGTACAGAATTTCTAAAGTAAAGAATCTCACCTAATATGTATAAAATAAACTAACAGAATTTTGCTAAACATATCAGATCCTAAAAATTCACGTTCTAAATAAGCTTTAATTTTTACAGAAGATCTTACAGAAGTTTTTGATATATAAAAGCACTATAAAATCAAAACTTTTGTCATGGGATTAAAAAAAAAATTAACGAAATTTTCATTTCTAAATGCAATTTTTTAACTAAATTTCGAAATGACATATGGCATGAAAGGCAAAAGAATAAAAACTTTTGGGAAAAAATATGATTTTTTCCTAATAATATTGTATATATTTCTAATAATATTCTAATAATATTGTTTTGAGTTTAGAAAATATTTGGAAAAACATTAAATACATATTATACGATAATTAAGCTTAATTAAAATTTAAAAACGTTTTCTTTTATCAGGGATACATAAACAATAATTAAAAACATTCATTTCTGGAACTGAAATTTTATAATTATCAGTATAAATTTAATCACTTTATTTAATGTTATGCTAAATTTATTTTACGCATTTGCAAAATTTGATTTTATAATATATATATTGTATTATGCACTGCTGTATAAAAATTGCAATAAATTTAGAAGCTAAAAACGTTAAGATGGAGAAAAAACTCAAAAATGTTTCAATCAAAAATTATTAGGCACTTATAATTAGAGCGTATTAATTTTTTTTATCCCTTATGTTTTTATATCCCCTCAAAAACTGAAAACGTGCTTTGATTACAGTTCTAAAATATTGAAGATTGTTGTAGAATATGATTGTATAAAGGATTTATAAAGTTTCGATATGATTTTGAAAAGCAACATTTCTGTAGAATTCAATTCTGTAAAAGCTTTATAAAAAATCTATGGAGTTTTGTAGAGAAGTATTTCTACAGAGAAATAAGGAATAAGTTCTATAAAAATTTCTACAAAGCTCTTATGAAACTGTGTAAAAACGTTTTGCAAGGGATATGGAATATAAAAGAGCAAATGCATATATCATTATATTCGCAGTGTCGAATCATTTCCAAATGGAAATTTTTGCCCTTTTCATTTTAGCTTATATTTTATAGCTTCTTAATTTAAGTAATATTTTTGGAGTTTTTAACTCGTGTTGCTTATGTAATACAAAAATTAAAAAAGCGAAAAATCAATTAAAATCATAAAATTAATTAAAGGATTAAATTAATTTTGCTAATTATTGATTTAACTCAGGAAATTTATCATTCTAATTATTAAATATGTAACTGTGATAAAAGAAATGGGACTCTTAATTTTAATTAAACTTTACTATTATTTAAAATATATTTATTTCCATTTAAATATTTTTTGAATCAAAACGGTGTTAAATTTTTTTAGAAAAAAAATCACATCTTTTCCCATAGTTTTTATCCTTCCCCCGTCATGTTACTGATGATTTCAAAATTTAGACAAGTTAAAGAACTCTATTCGAAAACAAAGATTTCGTTCATTCTTTTAATCCTAAAAGAAAATTTTGGTGATTTTATGGTGCTTTTAAATACTTAATAAAAAAGTCTTTTCGAAGCTTTTAAATCTTGGGATTCAAAGGTTTCTATAAGGTTTTTTAAACAGAAAATTAAATCAACGAAATTTGTTTAGAATTCTTAATAATTCTAAAATATATATATAAATTTTAACTTATGGAATTGTTTTTTAAATCCAATTTTCTATTAGCTAGATCTGATATTTTCAGCAGAATTCTACTAGTTGATTCTGCAAAAGATTATGTAATACACTTCATAAGATTCAATATTTGGGACCATTAGAAATTCTGTGCAAGTTATTGTAGAATGCCTGCATAAATCTCTCTGTAATATCTGCATATGTCTCTACCGAATCTTTAACATAGCTCTACAGAATCAGTGTCTAAATTTTTGCAAATTAGGTAGAAGATCTCTGACTTAGTTTATCGAAAATTGGACCATAATTCTAAAGGATTCTAAAGAATTTTAATATTAGATTTTATTTTATAGAATTATAAGATATTTTCCTATCTATTTTAAATTACTTCAGGAAATGTACTAAAATAAAAGCATGAAAGACCTTTTATTAATTACAAGAGAGCCACAAATTTTAATACAAATTATTATTTGCACATATTGCAAGTTGTATCAATAAAAATATTATAAATTGTATCATTTAAAAATGTTATAAATTACATCAATCAGATATACTGTTAAAATAAAATAGAAAATGTAAATTATGAAAAGTATATTCAAAACTTTTAATTGTTCATTTGGCAGCAACTATATTTGTAATTTGAAAAATAAATTAAGAATCTCATGCCTGAGTTCATCAATGATCGAATAAATAGGACCATTGGATGTAACTTGTCTTTGAACTTAGCTAACTGTAACTTAAAACTCTTTGGCCGGTAAGGCCGTATATGTACAGCCTAGAATATTTTTGTGATATCTGTAAGAATGTATATATATGCGCATCTTAAAATATGTGGAAGAAATTAAGCCAGTGTATAAAAAGTACATAAACCTGGTATAAAATAACAGGGACTTTTGGCATTAAAATCAACAAAGTAATTTTTTCTCATGATAGTTTTAGAAAATTTATGCTTTTATGAGCAAAGGAAATATGTTGCTAAAAATGCTTCAGAAATATTAGGCTAATTATTACGGCAAAGTATTAAAAAGCAATTTTTCGCGTACAAAAATCGCGTATTTATTTCTTAGGGGAATTCGCTCTTCTTCTTATTACTCATGAAGCTAGTAATGAAAATGAGCGGCAACTAACCAATTCAGTCGTCAAGAAGCGAAGCTGGAAGGAACTGTTGGAGAAAAGCATTTGAAATGGTTGACAGGCGATTGAAACCGGCGAAACGTTAACAAAATGAGATGTAACGTTGACTAAATAAACACATCCTGAACATTTAGGCTTTTCTGCCAACACTATGCCAGACTGTGAATCCCATGCTTAGAAAATTATGACTTTAAGGATTTCTCCACTGGACATTGCAGAGATTTATAAAACTCCGACTAGAATAAACGTTGGCCAAGCGGCGGAAAAGATCTGTTGAGGACAAGTCTGTTGAATATGGGGCTGAGGAAGAATTTCGCAACTATATTTGTGCAAAGTTAGCTTAAATTTCTCTTTGAGATACTTTGGAACAAGAGTTGTTATGTAACGCAAGAGTACTATGTCTGTTCACGTGTTCTGGCTTCTTCAGGAGAAATTGTTGCTTCATTTTGTGCAATTAGGACCAATAAATAGGAGAATTCAAGTTTTATTTATCGAAGGCAGACATGGTGAATGATACCAGCTACATACCACCACACAAATAATAAGCACATCTCAGTCTAAAGAGATGATTTTGGTTAATACCCAGCACTATCATCGGCATCTATTCATTGAGAAAATCTGCAGCTTTTATCATACCAAAGCCACTTTTCTTCGCTGGTAACAATCGATTCAAAATTCCCTTTCTACTGTTCTTCGCTCCACCAGTGGCGGAGTGGTTAAAACCTATGGATACCGGTAATGTGGCTTGCTTTGGGTTCAAATCCAGGTAAATGGGTTGGCTGCATGGTTGATTTTGGCAATTTCTGTTATGTGTAGCATGAATATGAATCAGTTTCTCTCAGAAAAGTCTCCACGAAGGTATCCTTCCTCTAAGTCAGATAGCCCTCATGGCTTCGCATGTTCAAATAACCTAACCTAACTTAATCCTATTATTTTCAGTATGAGGTAGATTCTCGCCTTTTTCCGAGGTCCGTGAGAATGAGATCGTGGGATACGAGAGTCTCTAGATTTTACGTCTTGACTGTCATAACCAAATACCGAAGTAGTGTGGAATAGTAGACATTTAGAATCTCGACTATTATACGGGTTCTTCTTTCGTAGTCAGCTTCCACATTCTATCTGAAATAATAGTGGTCAATGTCTGCGTGGTACATCACACATCTGACGATTCGCGAAACCAGAGACGAATACTGAGTTCACTAACGATATAGTATGATCCGAATAGTCCTTTAATATTTTCTGCTGAAAACACCCAGAATAACATAGTTTGAACTCATAAGAAAAAGCCATTCTCAGATGTGCAGATTTCTAATGTCACTGACTGCTGCACCGATGGGCCCGAATTCGAATACTGAAGATGGCATGGATGTTTGTAAGCACATAGTGTCTGTGGGGGAAGGAGCACTAAAATGGGTAGTACAGGAAGTGGGATGTAGTTTCGGATCTCTCCCAAGGGTAGATTTTCCTCAAAATTGGGGTGGAACTGCACAGTAAGTGTAGCAAGACTCTATTTCTGTGATCAATGGGGAAATTGTGGTGTCCCGCCCACTTTTACCTGTACCTGTTTGTAACACAACACTGTAATTAGCAGCCAGATAAAAACTTTGCATACGAGTCCTGTACCTACGAAGCACTTCTACCTGTACCTTTTTGCAACGCAACACTGTAATTTGTGGCCGCCGGATAGAAAGAAAGCTGCATAAGAGCACAACACGTAATATCATCTATTTAACGTCAAGTAATTATTTCCTATATGTCTTCAATAGTTGTTTCGGGTTTTATTTGAAACAAGCTATTTCAAATACGCCAATATCCAAAGCAATATGAACATTCACCTTTAGATTAGGCGCTGATGATATGACAGCCTTCCGAATTTATACAGATCACTAAATTTGAAGAACCGGAGTAGTGATTTAGCGAAAACGCTGAAAAAAAAAGGACAAGAACTAGCTTGAACTTATTCCTGCTTGATCATTGGAAGGACTGAAAGATACTTACTGATCAATCTGTATTGGAATGACTTTCGGAACTTTGGGTGGTCCACAAATGCAGTTGATTGTTAAAGGCTCACATTCCGTCGAATTCTGCTTCAAGAAACGAATATCGGCTGATGCAATCAAAAACATTGGCCACCAAAAAAGCAGAAAGCTATAGCCCACTGAAATGGAAATAAAAAAAAATCATTCTTTATCAGGTGCATAACATATAATGCTAGAAACGACTGCTGTTTATTAGAATTATGTTGAAAATGATCATAAATTTGTTATTTAAACTAATTATAAAATGAATTTGTTCAAAATTATTTTAATCAGACAAATTACTAAAAGAAAATTAAAGGTGATCACCAAAGTCTCTTGTTAACAATAACCTATGGGTTGCATGGGGTTACTTAAAATATTAACGAAACGAAATTATCTTTAGAAATGTGAGATCCTTGGATCCGTACATCAAAACGGGACGGAGTGGAAAAACAGTCGTTCTGTCACCTGTAGAGTGTCCATGGTCTACGCCAATAACAGGCACAAACCTTGCATCGTAGCCACAATAAAACTCATCTAATCAATTTGTTGGTTGAGGTTTAGATTAGAAGAATTAGAAACAATGGCAACTGAGTAAATTAAAAGAAAATTAAAGGTATTTTAACCAAATGACAGTATTTTAAAAATTGGACAGGTAGGAGATAAATTAAAGATATATTTGTTTCGCACTGAGGGCAATACTTAGTCAAATTGAATGGAACATCGCCTGATCTATTTAGTTTATTTAATTATGACAAAGCACTCGTGTGCTATTTGGTTTGGGGATGAGACGTCTTTGTAGAGGACTTCCCACTAGTTACTAGCTCGTACATACATTACACTCGGGAAACATCGCAAAAATGCCCATGCAGCTAGCCCATTCACCGACATCCAAACCCCGAGCAGAAGTACCAGTGTTCAGCGACTTACCGAGAGGCCGCTGGTGAGTCTGAATGGAATAAAGATTAAATTATGTAATGGAATGGCAATGTAATGCGTATGTAGAAAAGTTTTGGAAATACTATGCCAACGTCGTTTTTAACATCCAAATTAAAGACACAAGTGATCGACTAAATCGATTTTCACTACTGATTGATAGTAACAGATATACATGTCACAGAGATATGACAGTAACCGATAAGTTCAAGTAGATATTAAAATAAAATTAAATGGAAAGATACGGAGCTTGTCAAGCTTTAATCTTGACAACATGGATGGACATCCATATACTATAATGCGGTGTAATATTTTAATAATTAGATAAATTATTAAAAAATTATATGATAGAACATTTATGACCAATGCCATTGGTCACTCTGGTCCGTGTGTTGACAGTCACTGATGCGAAGCAGTGCAATATTTTCTGCAATAATAAATGTATAGTAGCTTAACTTAAAGTAAAAGAAGCATTCGGAATCTTGGAAAGATTTGTTGAAAATATTTCTGTTGTGAAAAAATAAAATTTAATTTGGTCTTGGCTCAGCGTTACTTGGTCTGGTCTAATTTGGTCTTGGTGAAGCGTTACTTAAGTAGATCTAGATGTATAGTATTAGAAAAATTCACTATAAAAGCTCGATTAGTATATTGTAAACTATAGGGTCCCAACTTGTGAATTTCTTTACTAGATTAACAAGCAAATCGCCTCCGTCTGTGAAATCTGTACTGCTGGCTACTGTACCGTTTGTTGGATTTGGGTTCGAATCCCGAAGAAGGCATGGATATTTGTAAGTGTATATTGCCTGTGCGACATGGAGGCACTCAAAATACACGCGAGCCGAAAGTCCTTTCGCGTAGTTTAGTGGTAGGGGGATAGGGGTGGGAGACCCTGGGATCCTCCCTCGGGGTATTTTCCTTCAAAATTGAGGCGGAGCTGATCATAGTCGTACAATCACCCATATAGTGCTCAAGACCATGCCAACGGCAGATGCAGTCTTGGGCTCCTTGAAATAATAAATTTCGTGAACTTATTCCTATTAGATCAGACAAATTGAGATTAGCCACAACAAGTAAACCTTCTTATTACAGTTTGAACTTAACAGAAGGCAGAACAATGTACAATCAAACTCCGCCACTTGTATACGAACTTAAATGGATTCATAATTTGATACTAAAAAATATGGTCTAACCAGCCCAACCTTGGTTAGACCATATTTTGTATAATGGCGCGATTTAACTTACAGGTTAGTAAAATGGCTAATGCCAAAATATTAACTTAGTAGAACTGGGCGACAGGAAATAAAGCTGAGAGGGTCGCTACCAAAATCTCTCTTTCTCTTAAACATTCAAAATCCTGGCCATAATTCTTTTCATTCATTCGCCTCCCGGTGAGGACTAACGAAAACGAAAAGTAATAATACGGATCAAAATCATAAAAATAGTATCACAAAATGCAGTTTATAAATTGCAACATAAAGTATTATTAACTGAATAGAGTAATTTCATGTAATAAGGTAGTGTATATAGGCAAATATTTATTTACGTGGTTTACCAGTCTTATACTTAGACAGAAGTATTATATGGTCTTTCGCTGCTGTTGAAATTTTGTCATCGATTTTTAACATACGTCCTGAAAAGTTAAGGAGTTTAAATTTTGTATATGATGCAATGATTGATGGCAATGCAATGTGTTGAAACGACTTTTCCAAACTACATTAAAAAAATTTTTATTTAATGTTTAAGTGATATTTCGTAAATATCTTCGTTTAACGAACAAACTAAGCAAATCAGAATTTTAGTATTTGCGGTATTGAATACAGCGATAAAAAATCTTTTCAATGAAACTTGTATGAAAACTTTAGTTAAATTTGTGCATTTTGGGCGAATTTTTGAAAATCTGTCGCTTTTTTTAGACTACTTGACGTTTATGATTTTAAAATTTCAGTATCGGAAATTATATCAGATATGAAGTTTTGAAATTTTCGGTGATTATAAACTAAACTTTTCACGCTCTTTAAAACATGAATGATAAAAGAAATATTAATTGAGTGATTTTCTAGAACATTTTTTTAAAAAACCTGAGGCAGACGGAGAAAAACGTGTTTCTTTCAAAAAAATTGCTTATGAATTTGTCATCCTGACTCACTTAAAAAGGAATTCGTGATATTCCTTTTTTTTTATAAACTTTTTCTTATTGATAATGATAAACCTCTTATTGATATTTCTTATTCATAGTAATTGAGACTAAAAAGCAGGCTATAAAATGCAATTAAAAATTTTTTTATACAATGAGCATTTATTTTAAATGAATATGGTAATTAATGCATTAAAAGGAGGAAAATAATTTCTTATGTAGTTTAATCGGAATAACAGATTAAATGATTCTGTTTAGGGAAATTATTTACAACTTTGTATCGCGAATAATAAAAGTGTACTAATAGTAAATTAAAAAAAAAAAAGACAAAAAGTAGTGGCTTAAAATTAATACATTTAGCAATGCAATTAAATAAATAGATTTCATTATTAAGTGCTCTACCCTTTTATTATTCGCGATATAAAATTTTAGATGAATTCTCTAAATATTTAGAATGATTTAATCTGTTATTCCCACTAAACTGCATAATAAACTATTTTCCTCCTTTTTCTGCGCATATCCATTTTAAAGAAAAGCTTTTCGTGTAAAATCACTTTTCTAAATTCTATTTTTGGACTCACGGACAGAATTAAATATAAATTTAGATTTCGGAAAAACATTTTTCCATTAGATTTTTATGCAAAACAAACTACAAATCCTTCAGTTCAAGGAGCAAATCATCCGATATACGACACTACAACCGGAAAATAAAAATATTTCACTCAAAATGGCTGCATCAGTTCGGGAATGAATTTCAGTCAGAAAATTATTTTTGCAAAATTCATCATTTTTTAAAAATAACTTTTTCTAACTATGAAATGTAATTGAAAATTTTATTATTAGAAAACTTTTTAAACTTATTTAGAATTTATTTTGACTTTCTTCTTGCTACAATAGTAGAAAATAAATAAATCTTCCAAAGCCTGGAAGAGTATATGCGTATAACTGTCTTTTCACGGGGATTCGAACCACTGAATTTTCTATGCTTATAAGGTGTATCTCCCACATTCTTAGCGTGCCTTCGTGGTGTAGTGGTCAGCACACTGAGCCGGTATTTCAGAGGTCCGTGGTTCGATTCCCGGCGAAGGCAATGCATATTTTTCATGGTTCCTGCTTCCAAAAATGCCTAATGTCTCTACATGCTAACTACAGGTATGTCAGCTGTTTACATTATAAAAGCTTGCAGAAAAAATACGATAATTTCTAATAATGTTACTATTTTTATCAGGTATAAGAAAACTCAATTTAAAATTATTCTTTTATTCTGAAACGCACATTATTGTGCACAAGGAATACTAAACGAAATAATATATTAGACTAAAGCAAACACTTAATGTAAAATTACGAACGGAAAGAAATATAAGGTGAGGGGAATTCTGTAAATTCTCACTATGCATAATCAAAAACTTACTTTTACAAGAAAATGCTAAAATTTCTTACTCAACTTTAAGAAGGAATATTATGAACACAACTTATTGTATAAGAGAAATCTGAATAAAATGATAGAAATATAGACTAAAGCAAATACATTAATATAAAATTCTATTTTATGTGTATTCATATAAATTACGAATACTTAATTTGATAATAACTATTAGTAATAATACCTATTGGATAGAGATAATATTTACTATTTCATCGGCTTCCTACAAAATTATGAACACAAAAATTCAAGGAAGAAAGGTTTTTATAAATTGCTTATTAGGCAAAACTAAAAATTCACTTTTACAAAAAACACTAAAATTTCTTACGCATCTTCGAGAAGAAATAGCACCTGTGTATTGGTTTTCCAAAGGCAAAAATAATAGTTATGGAGGCAATACTGTGAAAGCGGATGCTGCAGGTAGATTGAAAGCTTGAACAGTTTCTACACCTTTTATATGAGCTCTGAATGACGACACTACGCTACGTCACTTAATTGTCCTTCCTATTACTAGTCTAACTGAAAAGCTATGTATAAAAGAGGATTAAGCTCGGAAAATTAATGTTCATGTTAATAATTATCCTATTTAAATAAGATACTCTTCATTAGACGCATAATTTTCTGCAACTTGAAATTAATTAGTTGTCAACAGTTACGGAAAATACTGATTTTTTTTATATGATTCAGTTTCTTCAATTAAATTTTAATAAATTCGAATTTTTAAGTTTATTGTTTTTAAAAAATTCAACTTTTTTTTATTTCAATATGAATTTTATTCTGATCGCTCCATTTCTGTTCATATTCCGTAAAACTGAAAAATGCTAAATAAAGTAACATTCCAGACTTAAAAATATATAGAAGACATATTTTATCTATTAAACAAGTATTTTATTTACATATATTTATAGTTAACATATTTTAAAACTTCGAGAAATGCCAGGATTAGAGCTCAAGGAATGCTGCTTCGTACTATCAAAATTATTCTGTTGTTTGTGTACGGAAGTAGGCAAACGTTTTCTTTCATTTTCTACTTAAGTGTGAAACTCCAATAATTCGACCTTGACGACGTAAGCTGTTTATGAAACTCTGATTCTAACTGCATGATATGATAGGCGTGCCTTTAACTAATTATTGAGCAAATTAAAACACATCTGAAATAAAGTATTAGCATAGTTACATCTTCCCTTTTTACCTATTCTGCTGAAATTTATATCTAGAGAAACTAGCATAACTCTTCCATATTTAATGGATAATCAAATTGATAAAAAATCTGAATGTTAGTAATTCTGAGCAAATGAAACAGTGTGACTCAATGAAAAAATTTCCATGTTTTAAATAAAATTAGACTCGATTAAGGCGATCACGTTTGTCCACAGCTATTTTTAATCAATAATAAATTTAAATTACGAAAAAAATACCCTTTAAATAGAAACGGAATTTCCCCAATGCACTATTACTATAACTAGAAGTATATAAATGCTTATTTTCCTAGAATTTTAACAAGAAAAATGCAAAAGTTTGTTTATAAACTGTTCATAATGTCTTTAATGCAAAAGTTCATTTATAAATTGTTGATAACGTTTCCGGGAATTATTTGACTCATGCTGCACTCCTAATCTTAATATTATGAGAACAACCTTCATTAGAAAAGAACTTTCCAAAGTAAAATTTAAACTAGACCAAGAAGAGGGGGGAAAAAACTTTAACTTGGCGTCAATGTTTTAAAGAATTCAATCTTCAGGTCTTCAGATGATAAAAAAAAAGTTCTTCAGAATTTTTTTTCTCTCCTGAAGAAGAGAGACCAGTGTCTAACTGCCTTCAAAACATATATAGTTATTAGAAATCTACGTCAAAACTAGGATTGTTTTCTTACTTAATTTTAAATGATTGATCAAAATTGAAACCAACTTGTTTGACGACTTACTCTCTTACTTGGCGACATTTCACTGTCAGTTGGTAATTTTTTCAATTTATTTTGTACTTATTTGGCTATTTTAATTGAGTTTTAAAAAATTTACTCTGTAGCATTTTGACCATATTAACCGAACTGTTGATCGCAATAAGCGATGCATTTTAAACTTTTTTTTTATATATACACAAACGGGTGAGATTTCGGCAGTTTGATAGCAATATCCGAATAATCATATTAATCGTGATCATATCAAGAGAAATCTACTGAAACTTATATTGAAAGAATTATTTTATTCCTCTCCTGCGATCTTTCGTCTTGTGTTTCCGCAATGTGGGGAACATATAAACGGATTCTTTATTATTTAATAATAGAAGAGATAAACAAACTTATTGGTAACTTAACTGCGTCATGCAACACTGTACTTTGTTACTTTAAGACAGGAGCATCAAGATTATTTTCCACCGCCGTATTAGCGTCATATCCATGGGAACAACTAATGTGGAAAAAAGGTCGACTCTCTTTACCCCTATCTCATTTTCGTTTAGCTTCATTATTTGGCTGCATGAAAAGCACACGGATGAAGGCTGACTTGAACTTGATTGACAATCTCAAATCACGTGGAAAAAATAAATGCTGTGCGGTGATGAAGACACGAATTATGATCCCAAATGGGATGCTGACAACGACCTTGAAATCCCTATTTTAAAGTCAGATGCTACACTCGAAGTAAATTTATAAGTAGTCAAGAAATATCAGAATTCATACTAAATCATTCAAATTAAATTTTACTTATTATAATCTATTTAAAAGGCATAAATTTAAATACGATTAACTTCTAAAACGTCTGCTTGATACATTTATGAACATTTTCAAGTCATTTTTTTTAATTGATACCGGGTGTTTCTAGAGTCATACATTGCGTATCTAGTATAAGAATCATTTTAATAGCAAATTAAATTTAAAAAAGAGTGAGAACTATTAAAACACAGTAAGTGAATATCTTTCAAATTTTAGACATCAGGCACAACCCATCTCTACCTGATACCTCTTTGATGTATTTTCTTACTTAGCAGCAAAATTTTATATCAGAATTTTTTAAATGTAAACAAGTTTCATTTTCCACTTCTATACTTCAATTCCTGCAATCCGCTTCTATTTTCTGCAGAAAAAGGAATAATTATTCACAGTGACAGAATGAAATCATATTATCTTCTGAATTCATGATGCATTTATAATGATACAGTTTCTCAGAATGTAGTAAATATAAGAAAGTGACAGAAATCGGCAAACAATATACTGCTGCAATACAATGAAAAAAATACACATCTTTTTTCTACTGTAATTATTATCTCTATTATTAAGGAATAAAGAATCTGCACGTACACATATGTGCATACATACGTATTATGTTGCGCAAGCACCTAGAATAGCGATATTTTGTCCTTCATCTGAACATTTGCACCTCTAAACCCAAATTTTAAATATCGAATTTGTTTTTGATTTGTTTCATATTTTGCAGACAATACGATGATTTTTTTTCTTAACGAGCTCAATGATTAAAAAGCAATACTTTGCTACTCGATAAAATATATTAGATATTTTGTTTCAAATTCAATCAGAAAACTCAAGGATTTAAAAGAAATGCATTGCCTTTTCAAACTTAATCAACGAATTCAGGGATTCAAAAGAAATAGACTGGCACTTGCCGGGATACGATATTTTTATTTTCCATGCGCCAAAATGTTGCCACTCGGCAAAGCGAAAGATATTAAATTATTCCTTCGAATTTAATTTGTCTGTTATTAACTGCATACTAAATAATGGAAAGCAATAAATACAATTAATCATCTCTCTTATTATTACCGTATTTACTCGCATATTCCCTCTTCCTCTTTCAACTAATTTTATCGTCCGAAAACCCGGAGAGGAAAATTATGCGAGTAATTTCCGAAGGACATGACAAATGAAAAGTATCATGGATAAACTACTAGTAACTATCATAATATTTTTTTTGAAAGAAACCTATATTCCAATAAGAATACATAGCAATGCTAACATTACAATATCTGATAGATATTGAGACTGTTAATAACTGAGCAGGACATGTCGCGCTCTGTGTGGCGTGTCCGGCTGAATTGCCTTGTAAAAACTCCAGGTGCATCGCACATAAAAGAGTCTTGACAGCAGTGCCCAAGAGGGAGATCCAAAGAATGAGAGGAAAGGAGGCGAACAAAAGACCTGGATTTCGGAAGACCAAGCACGTCAGCAGTAAGGTAAGGCTACTGTAAGCTATAACGTAAGTAACAGAAGTAATGTGAAATCACATGTTTGTAAAGTTTCTTAAATGGGAAAACATCTGCCTCGTCTGGGTAGCTCAACGAACGATTTGCACAAGGTACGTTCCTAATAATAAATACGTCTACACTAAAATGAATGAAAGGTTAATACAAAAATGCAAATGCAAAGTGAATACACAATAAAAGTAAAAATAATCAAGGGAATATAAGTTACTAATAAACTAGCACTGAGAAGAAAACTACGTACAATACAGGAAGGGGAAAATTATGCGCATGTTTTTAAAATTTTCGAAACCTAGCGGTAAAAAGCTATGAGAGAAATACTGTATTGCTGTCTCTAAAAATGTATTCTAAGAAATTAAGTTTTTAAAAAAGTAACTTATGATCTGAGTAAATAATAAAGATTATAATATTTAAAATTAAAAAAATTCTGTTATTCGGAACCGTTTTTAGCACACAAATATTCATAAATTATAATACAACATACATATTTAATTCAACTACACATGCAATTTCATGCTTTTAAATTATCTTTTTCTTTTGAATCATAGGAAAATGAGCAAGAGCGAAAAACAAGCTTAATTTTATTCAAAATCTAGTAAAACTAAGTTCTCTTTTGCAAACATAAAAGACAAAAGTCCTTTTTAGTTCCTTGTACGAAGAAAAAGAAGTATTGCAATCGCGAAAAATTTCGAGTATCATATTTCAACGAAAATATCCATTTTGACAATTCTCGAATCCACGTGAAAGATGTTTTTGCGTGGCATCTGTTCGCACTGACAGAATAAAGGACTCTTTTTTCTTAAGCGAATTTAAAATGAATTCAGAGATTTTTTTCGTGACGTCTATACGTACGTGCGTACGTAACGTACATATGTACGTATTTATCTCGCATAACTCAAAAACAATTAGCCTTAAAACATTGAAAAAATTAAAAATTAAGGTTAAAAAAATTACTTATTTCGAACAGTGTTGTTACAGCTCGCTTTTAAATCGCTGAGTTTGTTAATCAGAAAGGTATTAAATTCGTTCAAAAGGAGAAATCAATAAACACCAAATTTGAAATTCAAAATTCGGGTTTCTAGGTGCAGGTGTTTGAGAGGAAGAATGGATGTATTCAAAATTTAGTGATGATTTTCCAAAGGGCGAAGTACATACATGCAGATGGTTCATCATTTTATAAGAGAACAATCTTTTGTCTTACTATTATGAACTGCTCATTTGAAATACACGATCTGCTGAGCTGGTCAACACAGCTGTTATCAAAGCTGGCTGCCTTACCTATGGACCCTGATGAATGCACGGGATACTTAAAAATTTAAAATATCTTTGCAGCATGGAGGCATTTAGAATCATTTGAGCCAATAGTCTCTTAAGGAAGTTGGTGGTAGAGTAGATACTTTTAACTATTTTGTTGGGTGTTAAGGACTTAAGTGCAGAGGTCATCTTAATACTGAATATGTAGCTGCTTTACACTGTTTCAGTAATAGTAAATTCATTATTGTAATAAAATTAAAAAACTTTCGCAATTTTTGTAATTACTAACTCTCATTATTTCCTTTATATGATACAGTAAATAAAAAAATAAAATAGTAAAGAATACAGTAAAATTTATACGAAAATTTCTACATTTATTTTATTCAAAACGTACTTGAAAAAATTAAAATATTCTCGGGAAAAATGAGCAATTTTAATTTAAAAAAAAATAATTAATAATCACCCCTGTGTAATTTTCTTTTTACGTTTATTTAATCTGATGATACGTTAACATCATAGCTTAGTCACATTCAAAAAATATTTCACTTTGCATTTTTGGTCAAACGATTTCAGTTTTAATTTTTTATGTCAACAGATTTTCAACAGATAGATGATAGTTCGCTTTCCTATTTCCTGAAATCTCTGAACTATTCTTTTACACACTTTTGACTTTGAATTTGCGCATATAGTAATGACGTATTTCTCGGAACTGAACGTTTTTATTCCGTGTAGCAATGAGAATTCTGAGATATTTATCTAACCTAATGTTAACCAACTATAACCCTTAACCCAAATAATATTGTTAGAGTCCCACAGTCAGCTCACCGATTTACGAAGAATGAAAGAGCATTTATATGTGTTCTTTCCTGCGAATTTAGTATTAACTACAGCAATATATTTTTAGCAATATATTAGAATAAGAGAAGTGGGAAAGAAATGCCAGGGAAGAAATGATTAATATATGAATTTGTTTTTTACACGTTAAACCCTCGTTGACCTTAGACTAGCTGGCTTGATATCTTTACACTGAATTAATGTTGCACTTATTATTTATAGTTGGATATATGAGTTCAATGAGATAAATTTGAATTGGGCAGAAACGCACTTTCTGCCTGTATCACTTCTGCGGGAGAACTTTTCAAATTTTTGCCACCAAATTTTATCGCGGGGTATTATTTTTTTAATTAAATAATGAAGGATCTTTATGCATGTGTGTATTCCTCACATTGCGGAAAAAAATTGCAGGTAGAGCCACCGAAACAATATGCATATTTCATGAGCGCCTGAAAGCTCGTGTTCTTAATTTCACTTTTTACATCTAAAAGGGATGTTAGCACCGAATGGGATATTAGTCTCGAAAGCGCATTTTGCGATGAATCACAATAAACGGTGTATCACTTTTCAAAGTGTTGCCATCAAATATGACAGCTCTGTATTATATTTAAAGAAATTAAATAATGAAGAATCTGCATGAATGTACGTATGTTTCTCGCATTGGGAAAAAACAACAGTACCTAAAGCCATCAAATTTTGAATAACGTAGTCCTCCACCTGAACATGGGCACTTCGAAGCCCGAATTTTGAATTTCGAATTTGTTTTATTACCTGTTATCGTATTTTGTAAAACATTAATAAATATTTTTATTAACAAACTCAAAGATTTCAAAGCGAGCAGTGGCAACATCGCACGGAATAAAACATTTTTGTCTCCAGGGCTATAGACTGTCTATTGAAAATTCTAAAGCTATGCTGTTTTTAAATATTTTGTAATTTTGCTATTGAATCGAACTCTATGTAGAGTAAGCGCCAGGAATGTGATATTAAATAAATAAAGTAAACACACAAAACGTTAATAGTAAAAAGACAGAAGCTTTGTCCAGACATCTTAACAAGAAAATTGAACATTGATGTGATAAACTGAGGAAAGACTGAAAAAAAAATGTATGCATATACTTAACGCTGTATCGGATATTCTAAACGTATACAGCTATGCCTCTCTTAAAATTTTTGTAATTTGGCTGTTAAATTGTATATGAGGTAAGTGCGAAGAGAATGATGCTTAACAATGAAGCTAAAAAAATGATTTTGTAAGAGTGAAAGTAACAGCAGAGGTAGAGTGAAAGCTCAGCGAGAGCGTAAAAAAACAACAAACCGTTTTGGTCGACTATTAAAATCTGAAAATTTTCAGTTTTTTTTTCAAATGAAAATGCATCGTAATTATATGTAGTGAACGTAGTGAAGCGTTACAAATTAATGGAACGTTCTGTTAGAAATCTAAAATTTTTTCAATTTAAATTTATTTTAAAAATAGTAAAAGTATTCGAAATATCCCAAAATATCCCTAGGGTAAAACGTTTAACTATTTTTGATGCTATTAAAACAATCAAACTGATTTTTTCCCCCCAATGGTGGGTTCTAGCTGTTTTCCACAATTAGGGCCAGAAGCGATGGTCTCTTTTTTATAGGGGCACCTAATGGGTGGGCCACCGTTGCCTCCTATGAAGGGACGGACAAATAACATCCATGTCTTTTCCGGGATTCGAACCCGGTCCCTTTCGTGCGGCAGTCAGGGTCACTAACTATTTTGGAAAGCCGACATTCCAAGACAACGCAAAAGAATTGGAAATTTATGCTACGAAAAGTCAAATGAAACACAAAAATTAGTGTTGTAAAACTTGAGGTATTTAGAACAACAATTTTTAATAAAAGGTAACCCTGAAACTGTGAAAAGAGTCATTAGAGCAAATGGATACAATGGTTTCCAGCAATGAGGAAATTCATCGTCAGAAAGAAAAGAAGTCATTAGAGCAAATGGATACAATGGTTTCCAGCAACGAGGAAATTCATCGTCAGAAACAAAAGAAGAAAAATATTGGAACCATTGTTATATTTGTAGACGGGTCAAAATTTAACATATTTGTTTCGACGGGCAAATTGTGATAGAGCGAAACCGAAATGAAGGTTTGATTATGAAAATAGATCGTCCATTATTCAGCGCAGGGATGGAGACTTAGTATTTTGGGAATGCTTCGCTGCTTCTATAATAAGAAGTTTTGCTTTTGTAGAAAATAATACGCATCTGTGTAAATCTATAAATATTCTATAAGCATTTGCAAGAAAACTCGGAAAGCAAAATAAGTTCAAATTACATTAGGATAAGGATCCTAAATATACAGTCCTAAATGTTCGACTAGCGTTATTATACACTGGTGTGCAAAAATTAAGGACGAAGTCGAAAAATTAGCATATCAGCTGAACGAAGAGGCAGAGCGGACAGAAAGACCAATCAGGAGATTAAATAAGGTGATGTACGGTAGCACATGCGCAGATATGCAGGTAGACGTAATGGGGGAGTGTCTGAGTAGTATAAAGCATGTTGTCGGTGTAAGATCAGTATTTCTGGCAAAGAGATTGCACGCCGTATAGCAGTTAAAATCACACCGAGTTGCTGCCTCAGCGAGAAATGGCGAATAATCAATCTGTTAGACGACATCTGGATGCTTTTACCCGAGGTCGAATCATTGGGAAGTTGGAGGAAGGCCGCAGTGTAACAAGTGTGGCTGCAGAGTTCGGAATTGCTCACAGCATCGTTTCACGACTTTGGAGACAATTTCAAACTACAGGAACAGCTATCCGGGGGTTTAGTAGTGGTCGTCCACGAGGAACCACACCCGCAGATGACCGGTATATTGCCTTACAGGCCAGAAGAAACAGGTGGCAGACAGCGGGAGAAATCGCTAGACACACGACACAGGCGACTGCACGACCGATATCGCGTTTTACCGCGGCCAGAAGACTGCACGGTGGTGGTCTGTTTGCAGGACGCCCTGTACGGTGTGTACCTCAAACGCCTGCCCATCGGAGAAGGCGTTCTCTGGGGTGTCGGGAACACCGGAATCGGAGAGACAATGAATGGGGACGAGTACTCTTTACAGATGAGAGCAGATTTAGTCTGAGTTGCGATTCTAGACACATACACATCTGGACAGAGCATTGAACACGTAATAACTCCTTCAACATCATCAAAAGGGACTGTTTTGGAGGTCGCGGAGTTCTTGTTCGAGCAGACATATGCTTGGTAGCCGGACCGACCTTCATATCTCCCAAGGAGGTTCGTCACCTGGGACTACTATTGTAACGAGGTTCTTCTTCCTTACATGCGTCTTTTCACAAGGGCTATGGGTCCTCAGTCCCTCTTCATGAACGACAACGCTCCACCTCATCGCACAGTTACTGTCAAAGAGCTGTTGGAGAGTGAAGATATTGAACACATGGATTGGTCGGCAGTCTCTGGATCTAAATCCCGTGAAGCATGTACGGAACTTACTAGGCAGATCCGTGGCAGCACGTAACTTATCGCCAGTAACGATTCCGAAACTGCGATTGGTGCTACAAGAGGAACGAGCAGCAGTGTCTCAACAGCTCATTAACAACCACATATCCAGCATGCACAAATGATGTGAAACCTGGCTAGCAGTCAGGGGAGATCATATCCCCTATTAAAGACCGGATGTTTCTTGCTGGACACCCATCACAGGGATGTTTCGGCCTTCTGTCGCATTGCGCTCCATGCTACGTTTTCAATAAAGCTTCTTTTTATCCCTCTGATTTCTGTTTTAGTAAGTGCTGCTTACATTACTCATGTCCTTACGTATTGGGGATCTTACGGTATTAAATGTGTTGATTTGGAAAGCTTTTGTACAAAGTTATATTGAAAAAACCGTCTCGTCCTTAATTTTTGCACACCAGTGTATAACTATCCTGCCGTTATGAAAAATTTTTCATATTCTCCGGATTTAAATCCAGTCAGACATGTATGAAGGAAGTCGGAGAAAATAATAGCGAAACATGGCAATTCTTCGAAAGCCCTACCGAAGCAATTCTTACGGAGAAATGGAACATTCTTTTGCTTAGAACTGTACTATCACTTCTTTCTTCTGTTTCCTTAACAAAATATAAATTAGTTCGGGAGTATATAACGTGAGATTTTCGAATTGTAAAACTCAGCTTGTTTGTGCCACTCGAGGCTAAATTATTAGGATTCCGCTAACTCAGATAAGATCGTAGTCTTCGGCCTTGCGTGTGTGAACCAACTTGGCGCTAAATTGAATTGTGTTGCCTTTAGCTTACTGAATCTTTAACATACTGAATAGCTTACTGAAATTTAAGCTTGTATTTGATTGCTATTTCAACAGTTATCTCGCCACGAGTGGTTGGCTCAGTTGTAAGCACGAAGTACATTTTAAGTTCTGATTGAATAAAGATTTGCTTAAAACTCTGGCATTAAATTTTAGACTTAGTAATAACTCGCCGTTTGTCTACTTAAAATTTGGGCGCAATTTTGATAGCTAAGAAGACCAGTCTCTATATAAAAGCTAGTCTTCTTAGGTATCATAAATCTGTTGCGTGCGAACAGGTTCGTAGTGGATTGAATGCACACAGAATCAATTATAGCTTGATAAAATTTATTTTTCCGAAACAAACACTTTACAGTTCTGGAACTTTTCACAAAAAATACTCGTATAACTGTTCTCATAGAGCAAGATCAGTAGTTACCACTTCAAACTGCTAATAATGTTAGACAGAGCGCAATGCAAAGCGCAGCATGCACGAAGATCTCACAATACTCCGAAGTCATCTCTGAACTAACAGCTGAGAATTGCTGTTCTCTCCTGTCATATATAGTTTTCCCTTCCGGGAAATCATAGTACCTTCCATTTCTCGAATGGAAAGCATATACGATTAAAGTTACATACATGTGCAGGATAGAGTTACAGTTACATCAGGGACCGGACCAAAATGTCACTAAATGGTCGACGAGTTTGGCTTCTTTTGAAGATTTCTCGTCAAATTTGGCAGAAAAAATTAGTCTCCAAAATCATTGTCAGCTTGGCGATATCTCGCCAATTTAGTGAGATAGCCAAGTTAAAAAGACTTACCCTTGTAATCTTATCTTATTTTTTCAGGAAGGCTTCGGTTTTCTTGAAGCCGTTTATGTTACGCTGTACAAGAAATACAACTATTTTACAAATAATTTCACAAAAATTATTTACAAAATTGATAATAATTCTATAAACTGTTTGTTAAATATGTCCGAATGCTTAGATGAGTTCATTTTCAAAATTTTTTGAATAAATTACTTTTTCTACCAGAACGTATGGGAAACATTTTCAAAAGAAGCAGGTTTTTAAAAAAAATAAACAACTGTATATGTTTGCCATTTAGTTAACCGTAAGATATTTTAACTTTCAAATTTAATTTTTCTCTTACTGAGTAACAAACCAAGCAATTGAAAAGCAGTAAATGCAGTTCTTAAAAATATTTTTTCTACTTTTTAACATAATTGATTTAAATAAAAAGGAATTTAATCATGACATATCTAATTAGAAATATTAAATATCCTAACAACACTAACTACATTGATTTAAATCCTTATATACTTTTTTTTTCTTTTTTATGAATTCACTTAGATGATTGGCCGCTCGAGCGGCTAGGTTTCAAAGAAATAGTGAATATTAAAAAAAAAGGTATGGCAACCCATATCGTTCTATCGAGAAATCTAAAGATATGCAGTTTAAAATATTTTGTGGTTTTGCTATTGGATTTTATGTGGCGTCCGTGCAGATCAAACGATGCTTAATAGTAAAGCTAAAAACGGGGAAAAAAATGTTGCATTAGCAGGAGAGATTGCAAGAACAGATTGGTAACCAGCGATGTTCAACGAGAGCATAAAAAACCTTAGCAAATCTACTTTTGAGATATTAAGATATGAATTCTTTCAGATTTCCCTCCCCCCTTTTTTATAATTTTCTTTCTTTATTATTGTTACGTGCGTACGGGTTCGTAATATATTGAATGCACAAGTCGTAAAAGGTTAAC
>KK114362.1:1387940-1457516 GCA_000611955.2 Stegodyphus mimosarum | reverse complement strand
TTCGATAAAATTGTTCTGCAGAGTAAAATTCTGTGCAGTTTTCAAATTTAATGTTCGGTGTTTTCTTTAGGCATTTTTCTGGTACACTTAAAAGCCACACGAAGGCTGACCGCGCAGCGGCTAGTAACCTATAAAATTTTTAACATCATCTTAAAGTCTAGGAGCACGTGCAAAAAAATTAGTTTTTTATTCAAAATTAACTAAGATATACATGAATTTATATACTCACGTTTTAAAATTTGGCATATTCGCTAGAAGCAATCCAAATGTGGTTTATGCACTCTGTTAAAATTATTTGAAAGTAATGAACGTGACCGTTTTCCTGCTCGTGTACAATCAAAATATTGAAAGAAAAATAGGTTGCTATAAATTAAAAAGTTCGACATTCTTGGCGCAAACTGGAAATAATGCGCCAAGATAATTTTTTTAATTTCTCCGTAAATTTGGCACCAAATTTTACAGAATTTAATATCTAGGGATAACTTGAGTTGTAGAATCGAAATATGGAACAAAATTAGTCTTTTATTCCAGAAAAGTCCGATTTTGTGTCAAAATACCTATGTTAGAATAACGCTATATATAAATCAAATAGATATCCTAATTCGCGCTTTCGAGACATGTAAAATGCAATTTGAATTTCGTCAATCGGCTCAGTAGAACGGGAGATATAAAACTGTCCCCCCCCCCAATTTTTTTTCGCAATGTACACCAGGAGCGTTTTTGCTTATATCTTGTTGTGTTCTAACCGAGCCAGTTTTGCAGTTTAAACGTTCTTCGATTTATAGTTGAAAGATTTACAATTTTATATAAGAACTACATATAAAAAGTGCCAAAATTAAGTGTCAAACGAAAAAATTTCTCTCGAGTGGCTAGACCGATGGATACTGTTTGTTCAATTGAGAGGCCTGGCAGGTTCTTTGGCCTGGCTACATGGTTAGATTTCAGTGTGTAACGTGAATACGAGCCAGCTTTGCTTAAAAATTCTCCAGGAAAGCATCCTTCCCCTTAGGCAAAGTAACCCCGTGAGCTCTGCTATATTCCATTCACTTAACCTAACCAGACAAAATAAATCCTACAACTATTATTCTAAAGCACCAAGTAACTAAACCAAACAATATACAGCACATCAGTATCAAATGAATTTAAATAATTCCTATTCAAAACGAAACACCATCTATACCTAGAAATTTATAATATTGTTACGTGCGTACGGGTTCGTTATATATTGAATGCACAAGTCGTTAAAAAGTTAACAAAAATTTATTCTTCCACAACAAATAAATTAAAATGCTGAAATATTTCTTCACAGATCTTCGCACAACATCACAATATCTCAAACATTTAGCAAAAACTCAGTTCAAAACAGATAAAATAGTTCTATCTCACAGCGAAATCGCTACAATCAATACAGCATTAAGTAAACAAACAGCAGTCGCTTTTTACAGCTACAAGTATAACAGCAACAACAACAACTAACTAACTAACTGAGATGAGGTGTTTCACCTCGGCTTTTATAAGCTTTTTAATTATCAGTAGAACAATCACGATATTTCTAGATTTTTCTGGATGGCAACAGTAATTACGAGATATTTATTTATTAAGCATTAAATGCACGCGCTCTTTTATTTTTATTGCTATTTTTTTTGGCGTTGCTAAGGCAACATGAAGCAAATCTAATTACAATTCTAAATAAATAGCCAAATAAATGTGAAATTCGTAACATTATAGAATTTAAAAATTAGTTGTAGAAAATTTCATTGTCTTCACTTCTGTTTTCATAAGGATGAAATCTGGTGACATTAATTGAACTGCTTTCTAAAGCAGTTCAATTAATGTCACCAGTTTGGTCGTGTTTTACAATCTTTAATTCCATAAATTGCTATGAAAATCCGTCGCATGAAAGGTAGTGATTATAAATAAATTTGGCATTTCATTTTCAAATCGTTAAGTGTTCTTGTGTTTCGTTTCAAATAGGAAATCGCCTAATTACAGACATATATTCTTCAGAAAGTTTGCAAGTCGAACGTGTTCATAATTTAAATATCTCATTATTTCAGTTACTTTATTTTAGGTTTATTTTAGGTACAGCAAAACATCTTGAAAATCAGAATCAAAGAATGATGGAGGAGAATCAGAATCAAAGAACGATGTTATGAGTAGAATTTGAGTCCTACCTGTCAGGTAGACATTTTGTCGTTCGCATTTCAAACATATATTCAACTAGTCAAGCTATTCTAGCAGGCGACAAACAGGGGTCCCCTTTGAACCCCACACTTTTCAGCATCCATGAGAATGACATTTTTTGCACACCCAACGTTACATTTGCAATGTACGCTGATGACACAGCTATCCTTATACAAAGTGCATTTTTAAGTCCAGTCATCCAACACCTAAAAGCCACATACAAGCTTTAGAGACGTGGCTGAATCAATAGAAGATCCAAGTCAATGTAGACAAAACTGTGGCAATCATGTTCACAAAGAAAATCATTAACCATCTTCTTCAGTTTTATGGTCACACTCTGCTCTTGGCTAAGCAAGTCACTTATCTTGTGGTAATCCTCACAAAGTCTCTTACATGGTACTCGCACATACGTAGGTCACTCTAAATTTTTTTAGATACGCGCGGACTATAAGTGGCAGGAAAAAATTAATGGTTAGATTCAAAAATATGAATTATTTTAGCCTAGAAAACGATTTTTTTATTGGCCAATTGCAAGTAATTTAGCACAGAATAAATTTTAGGCAGAAGGAAAAATGACGTAAGAACATTATTGCGCTATACAGTGGAACATCGACATACGAGTTTAATTCGTTCCGTAACCTTGCTCGTAACCTTTGCGTTAATCGAAATAACGTTAAACACGACTAAACGCTATCTTCCGATACACAAATAATATCATCATATTTTTTTTTCTTATAGATGTGAAATACACACCTTTTTCAACATTATGCTCAAAAATAAAACCTTTCACTTCAATAATAATTTTCCAGTTGTTGATTTAAAATACTGATGATTAACAGAGAAATAAAAATCAATAAGTACGACGCGCACCATAAAATTTTAAAAAAGGTATGAAGAAAACAATTTTTGGTCAAAATCTTTTTAGAGTATACCTAACTTTAATTTAAAACCAGAATATATTTAAAAAACTACTTAAATTTATAAAGTGCTAAAACAATTTTAAAAAATTGAAAATTATCAAAATATTTCGATACTTTTTAGTCAAAAATTTAAAAAACTGTATCAAAATATGATATTTTTTTGGTTTTAACATGTAGATAATATAAAGATACAAATATGATTCAATTTTCATGTATTTATCATATATAGTGTTACGTGCGTAAGAGTTCGTTATATATTGAATGCACAAGTCGTTAAAAAGTTAACAAAAATTTATTCTTTCCACAAGAAATAAATTAAAATGCTGAAATATTTCTTCACAAATCTTCGCACAATATCACAATATCTCAAACGTTTAGCAAAAACTCAGTTCAAAACAGATAAAATAGTTCTATGTCACAGCGAAATCGCTACAATCAATACAGCATTAAGTAAACAAACAGCAGTTCGCTTTTTACAGCTACAAGTATAACAGCAACAACAACAACTAACTGAGATGAGCTGTTTCACCTCGGCTTTTATAAGCTTTTTAATTATCAGTAGAACAATCTCGATTTTTCTAGATTTTTCTGGATGGCAACAGTAATTACGAGATATTTATTTATTAAGCATTAAATGCACGCGCTCTTTTATTTTTATTGTTATTTTTTTTTTCGACGTAGCTTTCTCTTCAAAAATCGTCTGCGTTGCTAAGGCAACATGAAGCAAATCTAATTACAATTCTAAATAAATAGCCAAATAAATGTGAAATTCGTAACATTACCCCCTTCCCAAGGACTGCACGTCCCGGGCAGTACAATCCCTGGACAGGAAGCCAAACTTACAACTAAAGCATCAGTGCTATAATAAACATTACTTTATAATAACAAAATAAACAATAATTAAAATAAGTGACTTTCAGCAAATTAAATTCTATCCAACGCGAAATACAATTCAAATACTAAGTACAAATACTATCAAATACAAATGCTATTAAACACAAATACTTATCAAATACTACTACTTAACAAATACAAATCAAATACTAAATACAAATAGGACCATGGTCTTATACTATGTACATTACTATTTACAATTATATACACTACGTACTATGGCCATAGTAATGAACTAACCTGTCGTAATGAACGACTTTAGGTTTAGAGTTCGATGACTTACGGATCCGAACCACGACGTCGTTCAGCCTGTTTAGGACTGTGTAAGGACCATCCCAAGGTGATTGTAGTTTCGGAGAAAGTCCTTTTCGACGAGTCGGATTCCATAACCACACCTTGTCTCCTTCGTTGAAACGATGTCCAGTAGCTCTCGTGTCGTAGCGGGTCTTCATCTTCTCCGTCGCCAAGTTGACTCGCTCTCGTGCAAAGTTGTGCATCACTTCAAACCGGGCCTGGAGGTCTTGAATGTATTCCTCAGGCGATGAAGGCGCATCCGGAGGGCGACCAAACAAAAGATCACATGGCAGACGAAGGTCACGACCGAAGAGCATCTGAGATGGGGAATAGCCGGTAGTCTCGTGGACAGCACTGCGGTAAGCCAGTAAAAATAGTGGCAACTTCTTGTCCCAGTCCTGTTGGTTTCTGGAAACCACTAATGAGAGGTTATTGAGGATGGTTCGATTAAACCTCTCTACCATACCGTCCGACTGGGGATGTAAAGGCGTCGTTTGGGTTTTGTCAATGCCGAGTAGCTTGCAGAGTTCCTTGACTACAGCCGAGGTAAAATTCCTTCCCTGATCGGAATGTAACTGAAGAGGCACTCCGAATCTGGAAATCCAGTGCTGTATCATCATCTCTGCTACTGTGACAGCCTCTTGATCAGGAATAGGATACGCTTCAGGCCACTTGGTGAAGTAATCAATGGCAACGAGGATGTATTTGTTGCCATCAGCAGTTCGTGGCAGAGGTCCTAAGATGTCAAAGGCGATACGTTCAAAAGGTGCTCCTACATTGTAACGTTGCAGCTTCCCCCGGCTGCGTTTCTTCGGTCCTTTCCGACTTGCACAGGCATCGCAAGTTCGGCACCACTTTTGCACGTCATCCTTTGCATTATTCCAGTAGAAACGCTCCCGAACTCTCTGCAAGGTCTTCATTATTCCGAAGTGACCTCCTGCAGGGCTGCTATGTAGTTCTTTAAGGACGTCCGGGATTCGGGATCTTGGGAGTACCAGCTGCCATCGGAATGTTTTTCCATCATCCGATTCGAATTTTCGGTACAAGACGCCGTTTCGAATATGGAGTGAGTCCCAGAGAGCCCAATATTGTTTTGTCGTGGGACTATAGCTCGAAATATCCTGCCAGGTAGGTTTTCTGTTTGAGGTCTCCATTAACTCAATTATGGGTTTAATATCACGGTCTTCCATCTGGTCTTTCCTGATTTCCTTGTCACTCCATGGGTCTGGATCAGCCGATGTTGATGCTGTAATTTGCCGTGCAACTGGATTAACCAGTTGGTATTTAGCTTCGACCCTGGAACAATATCGGCAGTTTTCCGGGCAAGGTCTTCTAGACAAGGCGTCAGCGTTTCCGTGCGACTGTCCTTTGCGATGACGGATGATGATGTCATATTCCTGGAGTCTCTGTATCCACCTAGCTATCTGACCCTCAGGATTCTTGAAATTTAAAAGCCAGGCCAATGATGCATGATCTGTGCGGAGCAGGAATTTTCTGCCGTATAAATAATGATGGAAATGTTCTACGGCTTTGACTATGGCGAGCAACTCTTTCCTGGTGACACAGTAATTCCTCTCCGGTTTAGATAGGCACTTGCTCCAGTAAGCTACTACACGTTCTTGGCCCTCTATTTCTTGGGACAAAACAGCGCCGACACTTTCATTACTCGCATCCGTGTCGAGAATAAATGGTCTGTCGAGCTTAGGATACGTCAGGATTGGAGCAGATGTTAAGGCTTCCTTCAGGTTCTTAAATGCATTCTCACATTCTTTTGTCCACACGAACTTTTGCTTGCTCTCTGTCAGCTTGTGAAGGGGTCTTGCGATGGAAGAAAAATCCTTCACGAATCTCCTATAGTAGGTAGAAAGCCCTAGAAAGCTTCTCAACTGGTGGACATTTTCGGGACGTCTCCAGTGTTTAACTGCTGACACTTTTTCAGGATCCGTGCGCACACCTTCAGCAGAGATGACATGTCCGAGGTAAGTCACTTCCTGTCTGAATAATTTGCATTTAGCGGTACTCAACTTCAGATTGGCTTCTTTCAGTTTCTGAAGCACCTTTCTAAGATTTTCCAAATGTTCTTCGAAACTCTTCCCGACGATGATGATGTCATCCAGGTATATCAGACAGGCTTCGTATGAAAGACCTTTTAAAACAGTCTCCATTAGACGTTCGAATGTAGCTGGCGCATTACATAGTCCAAACGGCATCACCTTGAACTGCCAAAGTCCTTGTCCTGTAGTAAATGCCGTCTTTTCTCGGTCATCAGGATGTATTTCTACCTGCCAATATCCACTCTTTAAATCAAGTGTCGAGAACCACTTGCTTCCAGAAAGAGTATCCAGAATATCGTCAATTCTAGGAAGAGGGTAACTGTCTTTCTTCGTAACCTCGTTCAACCGGCGATAGTCAACGCAAAATCTGGTTGATCCGTCTTTCTTCCTCACCAGGACGATGGGAGATGCCCAGGGACTTGCTGAAGGCTCGATGACATTGCTTTCTTGCATGTCCTTTAAAAGTGCTCGTACCTCTTCCTGTTTCGCAATCGGCAGACGTCTTGGATGTTGCTTGATTGGTGGATGATCACCAGTATCGATTCTATGTTGAGTCAAACTGGTTCGACCAACGTCAGAAGACGAACGGGAGAAAACATCTTGAAGATCTTTAATAACACGCTCGGCAGCATTCTTTTCTTCATCGTTTAATTGCGCATTCTGCAGTAACTCCGATATAATGTTGTCGGAAGACACGGGTTTTGAGATGTTACTTTTTCTTTCAACGCTGGTTACTGGGGTACATTCTGCAACCACTTCACCTTTCTTAATAACCCTCGCCTTATCAGTTACATTGGCAACTCTCACCGGGATAACGGTCCCTGATAGGTCGACGAGTGCTGAGGCTATTAATACTCCTTTAGGGCTATTACAATTCTTGGGATATTCCATGACGCCGTAGCGGAAATTTCTATTTTCGGCTATGGATCCAGGAAGTAAAATTTCTGTTCTTGCCGGTATTGTGATATCGTCTTGAGCTATTATTTTGTGGATAGATTTCACTCCTTCATCATTAATTTCGAATAAAGTTATGTCTTCAGAGGCAGAATGCAGTTCGTTATTTTTAAAGTCCAAGGAAAAATTGTGTTTCCTTAAAAAGTCCAATCCGAGTATGCAAGGGTCTGTAATTTCTGCTACATAGGCCGTGTGATGGTAAGTGGCACTTCCAAACGTGATGTTAACGTTTAATTTCCCCTCTATATCGATCTTCTCCCCGGACACAGTCTGGAGGGTAACGCAGGGCGGCGTCCAGATAAGTTTACCTTCGAGTTGTTGAGCCAAATCTTTTCGAATGATGGTAACATTGGCTCCCGTGTCGATCGTCATGTTACAAGGAATTCCATTGATTTGTCCCATGATGAAAATTCCGTTATTGCCGCCACTCACTGCAGAAATCTGAAGCGCTTTAAACTGGGGCTTTTCATTATCTGGCAACCTCCGCCCCGCGAGATGGCCACGAATTAGTTTCCCTCCTTCTTGAGAGGCGCGGTCTTAACATCCGTGCCCTGGGGTGTTCTGCAGTTTCTTCGAATGTGCCCTTCAGCACCGCAGTTCCAGCACTTTACGAACGGTTTCTTGTCACCAGTATTCCGTGTCAAAGCATTCACCTTTCTGGTTAAATCGTCTAGGCGAGCAGTCATTGGATCCACTGGTTCTTGTATGTGAGCAGCTCTGATTGGGTGGCGGTCTCTACGAGTGGCTTGCTGTGCTGCCTCGAATTTCATGGCATACACCAGAGCACTTTTTAAGTCCTTCACATCAGCCATTCGCAGTGCTTTCTGTATTTCAGGATCCCGGATGCCGTCGATGAAGTATTGCAGGGACAGGATTTCTCTTGTTTCTGTCGGGCACTCCGAAAAGGCGAGGTGGGACAGCCTTTCAACATCCGTGGCGAGCTCCTGGAGTGTTTCCGTAGGCTTCTGTTGACGGGATTTTAACTGCAGCCTGCTGTAATCTTTTAAACACTTCTCTCCAAAACGCAGCTCTAAAGCACCGGACAGAGCTTCGAAATCTAGCCTTTTGTTTTCGGGAAGAGTTTGAAGGATGTCCGCTGCGTCTGCTCTCAGAGAAGCCGCAAGGTGACAGGCCTTAGCTTGGGAATCCCATCCATTTGCTTCCGCAACTATAGAAAATTGTGTCTTATACACTTGCCAGGAGGTCTTCCCATCATATGTCGATAGCTTCAGAGAAGGATGTGCAGGCATGGCTAGGAATTTAAAAGTATCCGAACTGCTTCCAGCCGTCGCTACGAATTTCTTTAAAGTATCAACTTCTTTGGCAACTGCGGAAACTTTGTCATCAATTTGTTGTTCCACTGCAGAAACTCTTTCTTGAATTTGTTCTCTCACAGCAGAAACTCTGTAATCGATTTGTTGTTCTACGGCAGAAACTCTCTCTTCTATTTGTTCTTTGACAGAAGAAACTTTATTTTCAACCGCATCTATTCTGCCTTCCATAGTCTCAAATTTATTTTCTATTATGCAAGTAATTTCCTTTTTCATCTCTTCTTGACTTGCTTTAACGGCTCTCATCTCTTCCTTAACGGATTTCTCCATCTTTTCTTGAACAGAATTCATTTCTTCCTTAACAGATTTCTCCATCTTTTCTTGAACAGAATTCATTTCATCTTTAACAGAATTCATTTCATCTTTAACAGATTTCTCCATCTTTTCTTGAACAGAATTCATTTCATCTTTAACAGATTCTTGAACAGCTTTCATCTCCTCTTTCACGGAATCTTGGCCAGCTTTAATTTCTTCTTTAAATGCAGCAAAGGCTGCCATAAATTGCCTTAATTGTTCTTCCATTGCTCTAGTTAATGGCATTCAAAATATCCCACCGCTGCCACCAAAAATTGTTACGTGCGTAAGAGTTCGTTATATATTGAATGCACAAATCGTTAAAAAGTTAACAAAAATTTATTCTTTCCACAAGAAATAAATTAAAATGCTGAAATATTTCTTCACAAATCTTCGCACAATATCACAATATCTCAAACGTTTAGCAAAAACTCAGTTCAAAGCAGATAAAATAGTTCTATCTCACAGTGAAATCGCTACAATCAATACAGCATTAAGTAAACAAACAGCAGTTCGCTTTTTACAGCTACAAGTATAACAGCAACAACAACAACTAACTAACTAACTGAGATGAGGTGTTTCACCTCGGCTTTTATAAGCTTTTTAATTATCAGTAGAACAATCACGATATTTCTAGATTTTTCTGGATGGCAACAGTAATTACGAGATATTTATTTATTAAGCATTAAATGCACGCGCTCTTTTATTTTTATTGCTATTTTTTTTTGGGTAGCTTTCTCTTCAAAAATCGTCTGCGTTGCTAAGGCAACATGAAGCAAATCTAATTACAATTCTAAATAAATAGCCAAATAAATGTGAAATTCGTAACAATAGTTTTAAAGCAATTGTGCGCGCAAACTTAAAATTTAACATTTTGAAAAACTCAATTCAAAGTTTTAATATTAATTTTCCCTTTTTTTATATTTCAGTAACATTAATCAAAATGTTCCAGGTGCATAAACAACTCCTTCTTTTAGTTTATTCATTCCATCTTATTTCTTTTTCTCCCTTCGCTTAGCTATACGAGCCTCTAAACTGTTAATCAGCGCTCGTTGCTTAGCAAATTTGAAGCGAAGTTCATCTGCTTTTTTAGCAAATACTTTGCTTTCAGCACCAGATGTCAGATGTAATTCACTCATCAAAGATAAAATTGCACACTTTGAATTATGAAGCTTGCTACAGCTAAATTTACTGCAATTTCCACAATTTTTTTTCCAGAATTTGTTGTTTTGGGGCAAAATGTCCAAATCAATGAATTTAACGATTCATTCGCATTTTGCGTTCGCCCGTCAATACACCTTTTTAATAACTCTGGGTGAGACAAATCTTTAAAAATAGGCTTTACAGCATCCATAACAGCCACAGGTACAGATTTTTTATGTTTAAAATTTTTAAGTGCACCAGTAAAAAAAGCGTTTTTGTATCGACCCCAAGAATCTGCTCCATCCAGACAAAAATCGTGAACTGCTTTGTTATCATTCGAGCGTTTGTGATACCATATAGCCCATATTGCTCTCTGCATATCACGACAGTTGTTACTGTGTTTTTGTATAACATTACCATAATACGTTGTAGGTTGGTCGATCAAGACATCGGTAAGAGGACCTATACCACAAAGAGGGTTTCCGTCACTTAGTTTTTTCCACGAAAGTCACTTTTTAATTTTCTTAAACGTGTATCCATTCTTTTTTGAACATGGCCAACACATTCTATTTTAGAAATGGGGTCACTATATGTGTTATTATTCGAAAGTGCTAAATACGTTTTACAATCACCATCACCAATATACACTCACGTTTGTGAAAATTGTAACACCATGAAGGACTTACGCGAGTGAGCTGAAATTTTCAGGAAATGCAAAGTAGCGCATGATATGCAAATGATTAGAATTGCAAATCCGTAGCGCATGCGTATGCTGAGCAGCGCCCTCTGAACGGCTGATGGATCCGAATAAATAGACGGCTGTAGCGAGGCGTGTATGGTTATCGGTGGTTATCTGCTAGTGGTAAACGTTAACTCAATCTGTACTTATGCCTCGTCGACGAAAGAGAGCGAGATTTGAACAACTTACAGAGTTTGAACGAGGGAGAATCATCGGCCTTCGTGAAGCTGGATTGTCGTATCGTGCAGTAGCCTCTCGTGTGCAGCGTAACAGCAGCACAGTGATGCGCGTTTGGAAGCAGTGGACGGACGAGTGTCGGACAACTCGGAAATCCGGGAGTGGACCCCGAAATGTGACGTCAGCTCGCGATGATAGACACCTGGTCCGCATGGCGCGGACGGACCGTACAGCTTCCTCTAGACAATTGGCAGCACTGTGGTCAATAGCTACAGGTGTTTCATTGTGTGCTTCATCAATTCGTAGACGTCTGCTGCAGTGTGGACTGCGCGCACGGACTCCTTTATACAGGATCCCCCTAACGCACGACCATCGCCGCCTGCGGCTACAATGGGCCAATCAGCATAGAGACTGGCGTGCTGATTGGCAGCATGTCGTGTTTTCTGACGAATCCCGCTTTAATTTGTGGTACCATGATGGCCGCATTCGTGTCAGACGCTATGCCGGTGAACGCCACCTTCCGGAGTGCATTATCGAACGCCACAGTGGACGAACACCCGGAGTTATGGTCTGGGGCGCCATAGCATATCATAGACGATCTCAATTGCTACGAATTGTGGGCAATCTGAACAGCAACCGGTATATCCGTGAAGTTCTACAGCCCGAAGCTGTTCCCTTCCTTCAAAGCTTGCCAGGCGCTGTATTTCAACAGGACAATGCCCGCCCTCATACTGCTCGGATTGTTAAATCCTTCTTTGCAGCGCAGCAGGTACAGCTTCTTCCTTGGCCTGCGTGTTCCCCGGATATGTCGCCAATTGAACATGTGTGGGATGTCATTGGTCGGCGTCTTGCTCGTGATCCTCGTCCTGTTGCGTCTGCAGACGAACTTTGGGTACGCGTACAAACGATATGGAATGCTCTTCCTCAGTCAGACATTCAAACTTTGTTTGACTCCATGCCACGTCGTGTAGCAGCACTTATTGCGGCGCGTGGTGGCCACACAAAATACTGATTCTGATCTCTTGTTCTTGTTTGTTTGCTTTGAACATTTAATCATTTATTTGTACCACTACCACTCAACTGTGTATTAAATTGCATTCAATTATGACGATTCCTTCTTGGTGTTGCAATTTTCACAAACGTGAGTGTAGTTCAAACAACGAACACCGTATTTTTCTTCTGATCGAGAAAACATTTCAACCATCCCGTTGGCTGATGATCTCTAATGATTTTTTGCACACACTTTCGCGTGAACACGTTTCCATTCTAAATAGCTTTCTGTTGCGCGAAAATCTTTCGCAGTTTCACAACCTTTACAGTGCGCACTAGAAGTATATCTGTCAATGACTTTGCCTGTCTCACTGCCAATTATAGACGTCACACCGAAACGTGACGAATGCCCCCTGCTTTTCCAAGTGCCATCTCCACCAACCGTCAAATCCATGGAACCAGTCAACTGGACCTCTGCATCAGCTGCATTCTTCATACTATTTTCTGCAACTGTATATGTGGCTTCATGTATATGACTTACAATCTTGTCATAAGATTTTTGTGTGACAGCCAATGGTAAGTCCATAAGTCCACAAAAGTCCTTTGCCAATACATCTCATGGCCAGAATAAATCTTCTATTTAAGTCAGAAGCATTCTGTTTTTCTCCAACCATATTAGAGTTTTTGAAGGAGGAAATTATTCCCCAAGAACAGCATGTAACGTTGATTTTTATGGTTAGCCCATAATTTATTTCTGAATTTATATGTATTTTATTATGGCATAAACATTGTTCTAATGCTGAAAATAACATTTCTTTATCGATAATAGCATAACCATCAAAATTATCATTCATGTTTTCCACAAGTTCAGCTGATGCAGATGAATCGTTACCGATCTTTTTTGCTGATGCAGAAATGTTTAGGTCTACGTCAACACACTAACGCTTTGTATGTTGATTTCCATAATATTGATGCCTCTTCGGTCTTTTTGGTCTTTGACCAGATGCCCTTTTAGCATTAATAGCATTCATTTTGCTTTTAAAAAAAGCAGTTTTGTTTTTTGAAAACGGCAATAAAACGATAATGCGTAATTCTGTTGTTGTTGTTGCTTATCTCCATGTCTAGGAATTTACTAGACGAGGTCCATGAGTCCATTCACCTTCAGAAAATCGAAAACAAGCACAGGAGACTTGTAAAGGTCCTCAAGAGACAATTCCAGGCACTCAAGTATATGTGTCGGTGAAGCCGGTGCATTTTGACATTTAGAACAAATTGGGTGCATCTTGTAACCTCTCTCGAAAGTGAGTCCTTTCAGGTGGGAAAACCCCCTCAAGACCTGTAGGCTGTCTCAACGTAGCGAGGGGGTGGCACTGGGTGGAATAGGCGAAGTACATCGGAAGTACTTACTTCTGGTAGGGCCACCCTAGGCGTGAAGGGTATTCCATTATACCCAGCTAAAGCCTATAGGCATCTGGGCTAAGTCAGTCCTGTACCATTGGTGCTCAGGTCTCACGACTTACAGAGGCTGCCCTTTTCCTCCACCCATGAGTCATGCGTAATTCTAACACAATGTAAACAAACAGCTAACAGAAACGAAGATAAAAAGATGAATAGTTACCTTCCTACTTCTCAAAAGTCGAAGGAAAATAAAAAAGTGTGGAGGCATAAAGAAAAAATTCGAAAGGAAAGAAATATCCCAACTGCAGAAATGGAATGTAAACAGTCACGTGGGCGTGTCCGCTCCTTTAAATGGCAATGGCTGTCCTCTTATCGGATTGTCTCTTGTGTAAAGGTTTGCTTAAATGGTCATAACTACAGAAATAATAGGAATTTTTCAATGCGGTTTTTTGCACAGTGCTCAGAAATGTTCATAGAATCAGAATAAATAAAATAAAAAAAAATTTATTTTTGAAAATTTAAAGGTCCTGTGTCTACATACTAATTTATTTATTCAGAATTCTGATTAGCCTTAAGCGTGTACAAGAAGTAGACATAAGTATAATAAATTACTAAACTAATACAATTCAGGCTTAATTGTCCCTGCGCAATAGAAGCAAGATAACATTTAACGGAACAGCTTGTCGTTAGTCGCCAAGCTGATGATGCACAGCTAAATTTGATGATGATAGCCGCTACTTTTAAAGGTTTTCGTATATTGCAAAACAAAGGTGAAATTTTCAAATTAACGGATTTTGTAAAGAAATGCGGAGAAGTGGTAATAAATGAAGATGATATAAAAGAAGTTTTTCATTGTGATAACAATGTTAATCAATCATCAATCAATTAATGAATGGCAAAATTTGTAGTATGGTTCTAGATCCATAAAATACCTCTAACGTTATTGAAGAAAGTGACAGAGAAGTTACTGAAAATGAGAAAATTTTGATTGATAAGTTAGTCGGAATTCTCAAAACAGCAGTTACAAGACTTCAACAATGTAACTCAATAAGAGATTATGTCTGTCTACAGAATTAAAAAGAAAGTATTATTACAGAAAACGAAGCAACTTAAACAACTTACATTGAAAGAAATGTTTAACAAGGTAAACAAGTAAGTATTAAGCTTTTTTGGTAAATTTTGATACCCTTTAGATCATAAATACCTCATTATTTCATAAATCGGGATTTCGTATTTTTAGTTTTATAATTTCAACATGCCATCTTACTAGATTTAAACTGATGATCTAATATCCTGAAAAATCCCAAATCCGGAATCGCCAAAGTCCCGAAGAGTCCGGTTTTCGGACTTTGTACTGTATATATAGCGACTACATGTATATATAGCGAGAATTTTATTCACATACTCGTATACATTTTTATGTAATGTATTTTAAAATGAGAGTTACAATACTTGAATTTCTCTTTATAAGTCTCCTTTGGTATTTCTATATTACTGCAGCCAGTTTGGTACCTATTTGGCAGTCTTTACAGATTAAAATATAAAAATTACTTATACAAATTAGTGATTTTTCCGACCTGATCTTTTTTTTAAAAAAACCATTCCCAAATATCATACTGTAAGTCGGCAGAGTATTGTTAAGATAACAATATAAAGAAATTTAAATATAAATTTTAATTATTAAATAAAGATTATATGGTGCTTTAAAAATAAGTACTTGACATATCACAAACACGTTAGTAGAAGCCAAATTTCCAAAATGTGATAAAATATGGCAACCATCAGTATAACAAATCTTTAGGCAGCCATGCTCAGAAACACTCATTAAGCGATGTCACTCTCATTCTTTTTCAAATATAAAAATTTGCCAAATTTCAGGTGGTTGTACTAATATGTCAATATAAAAAATACAACACTTAATGTATTTTGCAAAATCCTTTTCTAATTTTTAGTGCTGTTCTTCCCTCCATGTACATAGTGGTCTGTTTTCACTTAAAAAAACAAAGAATTACATAAACATGGCACTGCGTACCAACTATCAACCAAACACATAATTTTTGTTAACGATTTTGAGCCAAAATATGATATTCCTGTAGAATTTTTACTGCAGTTTCTTCCACTGCTGGCAAACTCCACAAGCAATATTTTAAAATTTAGTTGAGAATACCACCCTACCCTTACCCAAATTACAATTTGTCTCTAAAAACCATTGGAAGTTTGAATACAGCAAAAATAACATGTACAAAAACTGCAATGTTGCTTGACTGAAGGATTTTTATGAGGATGGTTGCCTGACGAATTTTTATGTGCTTTATTGCCAGAGATTCACAACTTTTATTAAGGTGGTTGCGATAATACGCAATTACTTCTACTTTTTAAAATATTAATAGATAAAAAGTTATTAAAATTGGTATGCACATGGATGAACCATTCTTTTAAGAGACACTGTCACATTATTTCTTTTTAGTAATTATTACTATTAGCTTTACTTTCCTTTCAATTTTTTATATTTACTAAATGGATATAATAATTTATCTGACCATTTTTAGTGACAAATGTAACCTATATTCACAGCTATATTAGTTAGTTAATATTTTGTTATTTTTAATTAGCATCTATTTATTCTTATTTACTTTCTTTTAAATGCACTGCATGTCAAAGTCATAGTTAGGGTTTTCAGTGTTGAAGATTTCACGCTGTCCTGCCTGCCAAGAATGGAAAACATTTAATTGTAAAATTTTTTTTCAGTTTGGTACCTTCTGGATGCTGCGCCCAGGAATAGATGTTTTCCCTTGCCTCCCCCTCTAGCTACACACTTGTTGCATTTTTTTTAATTGATGCCAAATGTGATACATATTTTTTTATTGATACAAACATGTTATGATGTAGGTAACAGGATCATGAGTTTTTTCTAAACAGTATTTTTTCAAGCAAGATAATTTTTAATTTTATTTTGAAAAGAAATATGTTTTTGAAGCTGAAAACAATTCTAGCAATGTATAAAGTAGACATATATTCATATGTGTATGCCCATGCATGATAAAATAGACACTTTCATATTTATGTGCAACATACACAGGGGTGCACATAATATTTGTGTATCTTTTGATAGTCTGTCTGTTCTGATGTGTTATAAGTGAATGAATTATAAAGTCAAACTAAATAAAAACTAACGTGTAATTTTAATTTGCAGAATCTGAATGATGCTGAACATGAATCACAAGTAGAAACTACATATTCTTTTGATATGACAGATGGCAGAAATGGCAGTGATTTTGAAGCGTAAGCTACAAAAGAATCACAGGAAATTATAGAACTGCATAACACACCATTATCACACTCAAAAAGACGCACACCAAGCACTACAAATTTAAATAAAAAACAGAAACATGAACACGTATTCACAGCAGCCTCAACAACACTAGAAAACATTTCAGCAATTCTAAAATCAAAAGAAAATAATCCAGATCCACTATCACAATTTGGTTCCTATTTCAGCTCCAAATTAAAACAAATACAAGACCCCCAGCTCCTTACAGATACAAAATTTAAAATGCTTCAAATTCTCAGAGATGCACAAACAGAACGAAATAAATTAAATTCCATGAATGTAAAAAAATAAATAAGACATCATATATTTTTCCATATTGTTTTGCAACAGAAAATAAAAATTGTTACAAATAATATTGTTTTTTTTATTATTGCAATATATTATTTTATTAAGTTAAATATTAAATGATAGTCCAGATGTCTGCCATTTTACTTTTCCTTCATTGTTGACATAATTACATATCCTTTGTCCTGTGAGTCTTGCTTCAACAGACCCTGTGTTGTAGCCATTTTGTTTAGAGAGAGCTTTCATTTTGTTGTTGGATTGCTGGCTTCGCCATAAGCCTGGTACAAAATTAAACTCCTCATCCTTGTGGTCGACGAGTTCACCTGGCGTATACAGTTGCCTAGACGGTCTTTCTCGGAGAAAGTTATGCAGACAACAGCATACAGAAACAATTTTATCAACTGTCGGTGGAGGCAGTTGAATCGATTGCATCTGGATCTGAAATCTGTTGGACAGTATCCCGAATGCATTTTCAACTACACGCCTTGCCCTGGACAATCGATAATTGAAAATCCTATGTTGCTGAGAAATATTTCTGCCAGGATACGGTCTCATTAAATATGGTTTCAAAGGGAATGCTTCATCAGCAACCATATACTAGTTCACAGGATCACTACCTGGTACCAATGGAGTTGGATTTGGCAGTTATTCTCTAATAACGAAAATAAACTTGTCCTAACAAAAACTCCTCCATTACATCTGACATCAGTGAACGTAAAATTATACTCTGCATCAACTGATGCCATCAGAACAATACTGTTGAAGTTTTTGTAATTGTAAAAAGTGCTGCCACTACCTGCTGGTGCTTTTATCATAATATGCTTCCCATCAATAGCACCAATGCAGTGTGGCAGGTTCCACTTTTCATTAAAAGCTTCTGCAATATTTTGCCATTCCTCAACAGAGTTTGGTGTCTGTAAAAAATGGAAAAATAAGCATTATAAGCATTGAACATGAAACTTAAAAAAAAAAAAAAAAAAACAACATTTTATAAAAAAAAAAGACATTATATTTCTTTTTCCCCCCCTTAAATACGGTGCATTGAAATAAGGAACTTCATATGAAACACCTTTTCCCCCTTCAATCAGATTAAGTTAAATGCACTCTTCACATTTAATTTAAATCTGCTAAGAAATGTTGACAAGGAAAACGTTTAACAAGCATTTCTTTTCGTATGCTAAAAGTAGATTTTGTTAATGATACTCATAGGTCAATAGATTACGATTCGTGCTATTTGAATTATCAATAATTAACTTGTTATTCACATAAGACCAGGACCGGTGCTAGAGTTTATACCCTTAATTCTGTCGTGCCAGGCGAGAGAATTTAGAAAAGTCACAATTTTTGGAATTTAGAGAAGCACCTAGCAACAAAATTAAGGGATAACAAAAACTTTAGAATTTAGGGAAAGCAGTGGGACTCAAAATTTAAAGGCAGCAAAAATTTAGAATTTGCTTGGAATTTAGCATCTGCAAGAGACTGCATCAGACAGTAAAATATATAGCGCCGGCCCTCGATAAGCCTTAAGTATACATGGGAATTTATTTATTCAGGACTCAGATAAGCTTTAAGCATGTGCAAGAAACAGACGTAAGTATAATAAATAACTAAACTAATAAAAAACAAGTGTAATTGACTTATTGCTGAGGACATATATTGCTGAGGGTATCTGTTGGTCTCTTTTACTATTATTTCCATTATAATATTGTCAAAAAAAAGTTCAAAATAATTCAAAACAGTTGCATCATTTGCCATAGTGAAATTTGGTCCGGGATTGCTACGAAAAGGAAATGAAGCAGGAGCTGGTGGAATATTATGCATATCAATTTTGCACCACAGTCGAGCGTTTTGAATAGAAACTGAATTTTCAGATTCATAACTGCAGAGGAATCCGAAAAATTCTCTCAGTTTTGCTATAACTATCTTCAATATACTTGAAATCAGAGTCAGAACTACTATCAGTGTCGGAAATATCGTCAGGAATATATGTTATATCACTTACAAAACCCTTCCTGCCAGACATCTTTGAGCTCTGAAAAGCACATGCAAAATGCTCTTTATGTATTCTTGTATATTTGGCAGAAATGTGGACAACTAACGGCATCTGTTAGCCCCCATCTAAATAAACAACTAAAAGTCACAGAAAAAACGAAAGGAAACCTTGAATGGAAAAAGAGCGGGTTGCACAGTTAAATAAGACAGCAAAAATTCATCCCCGCGGAGGGGGGGGGAATCGCAGGTTGCGCAAATTTTGTTATTTCTACGTTGACCGTGGAAATCGCGGGTTGCGCAAATTTTGTTACTTCTACGTTGACCGTGGAAATCGCGGGATGCGCAGCGAGGGGGTTAATAAATGTTCAATTTCATTTAATGCCTTTTCATTTGTGTGGTCCATATTTTGAACAGAGTTTAATTTTTCGGTAACTGTGTCAACACTCGTTGGTTGTTTTCCCCATCTAAATTAATTTTCGACATATATATTGGTGTTGATTTCAGTCTCTTTTCTGAAACAGTATGCTCTTTCAAAATAGTATGTCATAAAATACTCGAGGAATTCTCTTGTGTGTTCATCTTCACACAGTTGCTCAGAAAATGTTGCTAACATTTTGTTGAACATTTCTTCATTCACTTCATAAATTAAAATTTTTTAAAGTTTTGCATGCTACTTATCTTTTATGTTTCAGCACAGTAAAATGGCTTTGCCATGCTCTGTTCACATGATGAGCACATAATAAATTTTGGCAAGAACCAAATTTATGCTCCCATGCATTATAGAACATGTGTGTATTATTGCTCACAAAAATGTTTGGTTTTGTATCTCTGATCTTTTTTATACAATTAAAAAAGTTCATCAAATTTTTTTCTTATATTGTTGAAGATATCAAGAATGCAACTGGAATACCCTCTTCATATTTATCAGCGATGAGCAAAGTGACAAGTTCAAATCCATGTGGTGGCATCATACAAATACCATCAATATCAAATTCCAACAACATTTTTTTTTTCTTTAAGTTCGTTACTATTGCCGACGTGAAGTCACTGGCAATTTCATTTGTATATTTTCCCCTTGACGTTTATACATTATATCTGAATTAAATGCCATCTGTGATATTTTGTTAATCCACAGTCAGAAACTTGTTTCAACATTTGTTAAAAATAATCTCTTAATTTTCAGTCCAAAATCCTTTTTGATGTTATGTAGGTCTATTCTCGATATTATTATTCCCCCCCCCCCAAATATCTTCACTCAAAAAGAACCTTGTGTCTCGCAAAATTATTTCCTCTTCCATCCCTACAATAATTTTAAGATAATTAGGAATCAGAAATCATCTGCACTACATACAAAAGAAAGTACTTCATTCATATGAACTTAAAAACAAAATTTGTGCATTTTATTTTATACCTACTAAATAAGAATTTCAACAAAAGTTATAAGAACCTATGAAATAATTAAATGCATAAATTTTTGTAATAATGGCATCAGAATAGTAAAACAAAAATACACAGCCTGCACTCACCTACACACCCAAAAAAACATTGTTAAATCTATAGTGTTCTGAAATTGTACATTTTATATTAATTAATTTATGCTAATTTTTTTTTCAAATAAATGTATCAGTGTGCTGATAGGTTAAATAAAAAAGCCAGTTAATATATTTTGCTTATTTATAGTTGAACTATTGTTTGCTTATTTATAGTTGAACTATTGTTTGCTTATTTATAGTTAAACTATTTTGCTTATTTATAGTTGTTATTATAGTTAAACTATAAAAACAGAATAATAAAAAGTTCATTGCAAACCTTACTTTTTATGAAACATCAGTTTCATTCATTTTGTCATGTTATTATAATTAAAGCAAGTTTCTAAGAGTGATCTTAAATCTCCTGTGGTGGGAAACAGTTCTAAACATCTTTCTTCACTGGATTTAATATTTTCTTACTTTACATAATAAATGCATATTATGTGTTTGTTTAAAGCATTTCTTGTACAATACGTTCATGAATATTGTGTAACTTTAACAACAAATTCTTTGTGCATACGTTTCTCACGAGCTTTAAAATACCTCTTCACACAGAAAGATGCACTGCAAGATTTGCATTTAAAAATATTCATCTCAATAATGTAAGAAAAACAAAGCAAGTGATATTTAAACCAAAAAGAAAGCTCTTTGATTTAAACAAACTTATAACAATTGGTGAGATACATGATTGCAGTTGGTGTATAACAAGAATAGCACCTGAAACCTTTTAAACTATTCAAAAAGATCATCATCACTAGAATGCAGATTTTCATTAACAATAACAATATTATTTGAGGGCATAAGTTTGGTTTTCAACAATTTTCTCAAAAGTGCAGCAAATCACCCATATAGTAGAATACACTGGAAAAAGTCATAATAAAAAAGAAACTGCTACCAGAATCTTCCTGGATGTTGCAAAATCATTTGAAAAGCTATGGCATTACAACTTATCTCCTTAAATTTCCCATCTTATCTCATCAAAATAATTGCTACCATTTAAATGGTAGAACATCTCAAGTAAAAATCCATGATAACCTCTTTACAAGAAGGAAAAATAATTCTGGTTTGCCACAAGGTGCTATTTAGTGCCCCTTTTCTTTAATACTTATATCACTGATAGTTCTAAAAAAGACAGTATCTTGCTTGCCTGCTATGCAGATTATAAGACTATCTTAAGCAAATCTATTAATCATCAACATATGAAAGAGAAATTTCAAAACTATATTATCTTCTTATTCGAATGGTTCTAAGTGTGGAAAATCAAAATTAATGCAGAAAAAAGCTCAGTAATGTTTCCAGAAAATATCCTCTAGGCAACAATACTGGAGACATCACTGCGAATGGTGCAACTGTTCCAAGAAATACTAAAATTAAATAACATGGGATTTTCCTTGAGAGGAACTTTCATTCAAATTCCATTTAACACATTTAAGAGACAAGACTCATAAAGCCCTTATACGTATCTTCTTAATAATTATCAGAAATTCTCATTTACTTCCACAAAAAGAATTCTATTACTAACAATAAGATAATTTTACTTTATACTGCACCTATGTGGGCAGCTACAGTTCGCTCAAACAGATTAATAATAAATTCAAAAGAAGGCTTTCAGCATGATTTTAAATGTCCATTGAGTCTTGAGAAACGCACTTATTCACACAGATCTAGACATCAAACCACTGGATTCGGAAATTCTCTAACTATACATATTTTTTTCGGGAATTGTGAGCATCATAATCAAGTTATCAAGGAATAGGAAAATATGATTATCTGATTGATCAGCCCTTCAGAAAGTCTCAGACCATTCATCAGAATCCTAAATGGTAGACATTCTTTACACATGTTTATTTTATTTCATTTACACAAGACTTTATTTTATTCAAGACTATTTTAATATCCATGTCTCACTTTAAAGATAATTCACCAGAATATATATTTGAACTGCAGCTGAATTTTAGTCAAGCCTTTTATGAGAAGATTTACAACTTTGGTTCATATCCAAGAAAAATTTTTGTCTCTTCTGTATATATCATAGTTGCATTTTCATGCGAATTTATTGTATATAATTTTCAACTTTCTTTTTCAGCAATTTAAAATTTTTTCACTATGACATGCAGTTATTCAGTGCATTATATTCGTTGTAATATGTAAAAATTTTTATATCATTTCTCTTCCCAGACTAGCTAAAGACTTTTAACATCACCAATTACTTCATTGAATACCCAAGAGAATAAGTGATATAAGGGAGTAAAGGCCACAAGTCAGCCAATAGTTCTGTTATAGAAAAGATGACCTATGATCTATGATGTCTATCTGGAGATGGATGAGGAAATTTTTAGATATTCTATTCATATATCCATATGCAACACACTATCCCATACTTCAAAAATTAAAATAACAATAATAATAATAATAATATGATGATGATGATGAGTCATATTGGTGGGAGGAAACATGGCCACAGAGGAGTAGTGTTTTAAGTTCATCCTTCCCCGTCTTTATTCTAACCTCCTTGACAAAAGCAGGTCGAATAATGTCACAATCAACACTGCGGTTCTTCTTTGGCCTGCACTTGGTGCTTCTTTGGATTGCACTGTGGTTCTTCTTAGGCCATTCAATGTGCAGTAGACATTTTTTTGCATGGTAACCTTCATTACTTGGTAATAAATACAGACTTCAGCCATGCATAATCAATTGCTGAGGAATGTGTGCACTAGGTTGAAAATGAGAAATTTAACAAAAATTTCTTTCTATGTACAAAAAATAATTTTTTTAACAACGTTTACACACCAAAAGAAAAATATTTTATACAGTTTGGATTAAGAATTACTGATTTGCTACTAAGATAAGCCCATTTATGCAATAATTTATTTACTCCGGACATAAAAAGCATATGCGGAGACTTTTATTGTTTTTCACTCATATTTATGCTTCTGAACTTCTTACTGCTGCTTTAAAGTAATACTATAGGTTTCTGCAACATGCAGTAATACAACTTAACCTTATTTCAACCTGCAACTTAACCTTATTTCATATTCATTTTCTAATGCATTTTTGTTTGATTATTTGATGTTATCATAAAATTTTGTTCATACTTTGGATACTCTCAGTTACAGCTGGCAATACTGGAATTTACATTAGCCACTTCATGGGCAGAATAAATTAAACGCTGCTAAAAAAACAATTAAAGTTCAGTAAATAAAATAAGGTAAATATAATAATAATTACATACACAATCGAGTAAACTTACATTCATGGGATGCGGGAGAGAAGTTCAGAGACTTGAATCAGTATGCTGAATGAAGCTCTTATTTTTGAGTGAGAACTTTAGATTTTAAATCTTTAAAAATTAAATGTAAAGACACTGATGCAGAGAAAAAATATATATATAATTATTATGAATGATGCCAGAAAAGAAGTTGGATGATGCAAAAATAACTTTTTATGAACGATGAATGAAAAATGTAAAAATGCCATGAGATGGGCTCAAACCTCTACAATACTGAGCACTATCCACTGCACTACTGTTTACATGGAAAGAAGTGAGATAAAACTGAAGAAGGAAATGTTGCTACATTTAAAAATTGATGTGTTGTTAGATTTAAAAATCTGCAGCAAAGATGATGATGTAAACAAACAATTATGTATACATTTCTAACATGTTGAATAGTTGTGCAGCATACAGTCTAGAAAAGTAATCTTCTGGAATAATTTCATAATTTAAAATTTCAGCAAAATTTACAGCATGATTATTGCATTGGGCATTGGGGTAGAAATATTCTTTTAAATTATTGAGTTAGTCCTCTACATAATTAATCTTTTAGTTTTTAGCAGAGTCTTGTTTCTGAAAAACCAAAGGGCTCTGGTAATAAGATGAAACTTATTTTGCAAAATTTGTAATTTGTTCATTCCTTTCTTTTTTCGATAGTGTCTTTAGCTGTCAATCTCTTGATACATCCCCAGTAGTGTATGGCAGATGCCAGTCAATTATGCAAGCAAAGCATAACCTATGCTAAAGGGAAACACTACTTATATGCCTTGCAAGAAAGGTATATAAATATTTACAACAGAGGAAACATTTACATCTTTATGTGATGGATTATGTTTATAACTATTTGTACAAATTTTAAAACTGTGGGATAATATTTTGTAACTACACTTTGGATTCTGCTCACTAATGATTATATTTTACTTTTCAAATTATAAAATATAATTCAATTTATAAAACATAATTTATAGCTTTGAAGGTTAAAGGATTGTACTGCTTTTTGTGAATGATTAATTTAAGAAGTTCTTTTCCAATCCTTTTTCCCTGTAAGAATTATGTACATTAAATGTTATTAAGAGTACCATGTGTTACATTTAATTAGTTCCCTCCCCCCTTTCATTTTGTTAAATGCTTATATCTTAAAACAGAACTATGGCAAAATTTTAATAAATGTTACATAGAATTTTACTGGTCTGTTATAAAATGTAAAATTAGATTGTACACCAGGCAGAAATTTGCAATAGATCACAATCCAAAAACAATACACTGACAAATAATTCTCTGAATGAAATATATAGCATGGAACAAAAACTTCAGCTACTGTCATGATTTAATAATTGAGCATTATTGTGCAATTAGAATTTCAGTTATCCGAAATTTACACTTTTTTGTTGTATTTATTCATTCTAGGTTAAGTAAAATAATTGTCATCTGTAGCAGCATTGGCAAGAATCTTGCTTGGCACATTTCTGCACTGGCAAGGAACAAAGTTACTGTTCTGCACATGTGCAAGAAACTAACATTTACAGTTACTGATCTGTGAATGTGAGTTTCTTTTATTGGCCCTTTTAAAAAGTTATGGTTTTTAATATTTGTTTGTGGTTCACATTTCTTCAGCAAGTGAAAATTTTCCCTTTTAAAATGTATAAGTTTCTCATTGCAAATATTAATTATGTTAATTATTTTCAGTCTACAATCAACTAAAAAAAGTGTCTAATTTTTTCCCAAGAAAAATGTATTTTATCAAGTGAGAGAATTTTTAAAATGAGCAAATTATGTAATTATATGTTGAACAAGAAACCAACTGGCAATGCAATGTTCAGGCATCAATTTGGTCATGATAATGAATTTGAGGCATTATTAGCAGTGATTGATGAACTGTTTATACCAAAAGGAGCTTATAAAAAATTAATTTTCTGGTAACTTTATATTTTTTTAATAAATTGCATTAAATACAATAACAAACAGAATATTACACCAATTTTAAATACTTTAATAAATTACAAAATTATTAAACACTATAATAAATATAAATTTATTTTAAATTTCATTTGCATGCATCATAATGTTAAAAACTTATGCTATATAAATGTTGAATGAATTGCTGTTTACCATAGTCAATTCCATTTTTGTATATGCTCATAACATCTCCATTTTTGTATATGCTCATAACATCAGGCGACAAAGTCCCTTTTATTAAGCCTGAATTGCACCAGCACCATTTTCTCTTGCCAAGGCCACTACAGAAGACAAGAATCAAATTAAACTTGTTATTCAGTAATGTTTCATTGATTTAAATGATATAAAAAGATAGAACAGTACTGTTCATACCATTCTTTGAATGAAGATGTTTTAAGACAGTTTAGGTTGGAATTACCAAAGTTTTCATCAGCTAATATTGAATCTTAAATCTTAAAGTTTGCAAATTTTAGCAACTGAACTACATAAATATGTTTTTTGGGTAAGAAAGATCAAAAGTTTATAAAAATTAATCAAAAGCAGTTCCATAAGGAAAGAGTAGTTTTTTTGGGGGGGAAACAAAGAGTGCTTATGTACTTTCTTGAAGACCATGAATGTTGACAAAGTTTCCTCCAAGGAGCCTCTGGCCTTGCATCATGGAGAACAAGACTTGCAGACTTACATTAAATGCTCAACCATATTTTTCATTAATTATATGTTCATTAATGTGTTCTTATTTTTTATTCTATTTTTTGAAATGATATTTTCTTGAAGTTCTTCTCAACACTTATACCTCAATTGTTCATCTAATTCCATTTAAATTAAATTTTTCTCCTTTCAATCTAAAGTAAGTAATTCTTGTTCTCAATTCCCTTCCTAAAGTGTCATTTATTCTATCAGTTACCTACCTCTATCCAACAACATTATTAGTTAAAGAATTCAATGTATAGCTCAGGATCTCAATGTTCAGTTGATAATGAAATGAAATGAATGCAGAGGCTACTGACAGTAACAAAGATGCAAATCTAATATGTTATGTACACTTACCGAACGGTAATATTTTTGTCGAAGATCTGTTCTGTACGAGCATCGATGGAAGCACTACGACTCGACTTGTTCGAAATGCTTGACAAATTCATAATGGAAAATGATTTAGTTTGGCAATAGTGCATCGGTGTATGTACTGATGCCGCTCGATCAATGTCCATCGCTATGAAGGACTGAAGGATTTATTTGCACCAAAAAAGCGCATGTGGTGTGGACTAAAGCAGCGTTCCATAACCTTTTTATCATCGCAGCCCACTGGGAAGGGGGACATTGATTGTTTATATTTTAGATTATTTTGATTTATTAATTTTAATTTAATTGTTTTTATACATGTCTTCAAAATACAGTTACACCAAAAAATAAATATAAAGTGATTTAACATTTTAACTTACTAGAGCATTAAATCAATGAGCTTGTTTCTTTGCAATGAGACGGTTCCATCTGGGAGTAATCGGATACAAAGACACCCAAGTGTGTTGCTTATGTCCAGTTTAATTTTAACGAAACACAGATGTTTTTAATTTGGGGTATAAACCTAGGAATTTAAATTCAGTTTGAATGAAATGGGCGGCCCAGGACCATTTGATCCACAGACCGGTACCGGTCTGCAGACTGGGGGTTGGGAACCACTGGACTAAAGGGAAGCACTTGCATCGAAGTGGCTTAGTTCTCAGTTGAATTCGGTATTAGAATGTATCATAGGCATAGTAAAAAAAAATAAAGTCTATATTTCTGAAAGCAAGATTTTTAAAAAACCTATTTTAGGACATGGAAGTTGAACAAACTGCCTTGCTATTCTATTGCAGTTCAGGATGGCTTTCATGTGTCAACAACCAGTCTTGCGTGTTTGAGCTGCTTTAAGAAATTCACACGTTTCTGCAAAAGGAAGGTCATGGAAGCACTACGTATTTTGTGAAACCAGACATTTTGCTGAAATTATCATATTAGTGCAACATGTTTGAGAAACTAAGTGCCTTGAACATGTCGCTACATGGCAATGTATGCATAAAACTTGAATATGTCTCTACAGGGCAAGGTATGCATATCCTGAAACTTGTAAAAAAGGTTTCATCATTTAGGGAAAAGCTGCAGTGGTGGATAAGAAAACTGAATGACGGTGGTACTCAAGACTGATTTTCTACATTGTAACCAATATCCAGCTATTAATAAAGTTGTCATTCTGCAGGAATTACTATACCCATGAAATACCTCTCAAAGCTCACCGACTGGTTCGCAAAATACTTTGCTGAAGGTAATGTAAAAATTTATGTTGAACCAAGATTCTTTTCATTTTCAAATATCCCAGTACTTTACTTCGCAGGGCAAAGAGAATTTAATTGAACTCTTTTGCGATAACATTCTGAAAACAAAATTTTCTTGCTCAGATTTAATGGAGTTTTGGATTTCAAACAAAACTGTACATCCAGCTTTAAGTTCTAAAGCTCTAAGGATCCTCATTCCCTTTACGACATCCTATCTAAGCAAAAGCTGGATTTTAAGCTACCGCTTTATCAAATATCGTTAAAAAATCTGGGTTAAACAAGAAATGAAAATAACTGTATCAAGCCTTCTTCCATTATTTGAAAAATTTGGTGGGGATCAAAATGCATCCCTGTCACATTTACTTTTTAATTTGCTACAGAAAGTTTCTTCTATTTGTGTTTAATTTGTATGTTTTTTACCAACTAAAATTATACTTTTTCACTAAAATGTTGCTTTCATTTCTGTGCCTGATTAACATTGTTAGTACAAAGATTGAAACCAGAGTTCCGTGCAAAGTAACAAAACTGCAATTGTGCCGCATATTGAAAAAGTTTGGGAAACCCTGAGAATAGATTCGGTCTCCAGATGGGGTGTTTTTTTGTTTACATTCAGAAGCTCCCTTGACATGCTTCGATAGTATTTCAACAGATGACAGTTCCATACAAATTGAAAAACGGGACACTTCCGCATAAAAGAAACATTCATTGTGTGATGGATAATAGCAAATTGTATTGTTTAGTGACATTTACGCAAAAATCACATCTTTTATTATTGATGGTAATTTCGATAACTAACAACAGCGATTTTGATCATGAATTTGTTTTATAAAATTCTAAGTTGTTGAACTACAGAAATATAGATTTTAGGAAAAATATTATGCTTAAAGAATGAAAAATACCTTACGGTACCTATAAAATAGTATACGTCTTTCGATACCCTTGACAGAGTATTTGCTACTTTTATTTTATATTCCAAATGCCAAAATGTTTTAAATAACATAAATTTTTTTGTCATCCACATATTATTGTAGCATGTACTTTTTAAAAATTTTTAGAGGAGGGGCTTTATAGTTGCTCATTTCAAACTCATCATTTTATTTTTATATAACTGAAAAATAATCAATTTGTGCTTATACTTTTTACTTATTTGGTTTAATTACTTATTTGGGCTATATTGCCACCAAATGCTGCAGTCCTCGTCTAAATTAATAAATATACATACAGATATGGCAATAAGTTAACTTTTCCTTGATTTGTAACAAATGTGTGGAACAGAAGATAGATATATTTGGAACTTCGACGGAAGTACCATGTGCGGTCAAGATGATGCCACATTATCAAGACAGCTTATTAAGAATTTGAAAATGGGGTAATCAACGGAGGTGAAAATTATTTGTGTATACTGCCAAAAGGAGGTCCGATCATGGCCCTCTTACTGATTACAGATTGTTAAATTTTTCCCGCGCAAGTCTTTTTTTCTCAGAAATTCGATGTTCATGCTCACTACTTAATGTACGCAGGTCTCATTCATAGACAAAGAATGGCTAACCGGAGCATATTTCAATATCTGCTACCAGTATCGTAATTAAAAGGTGGCAAAATTTCTGATTCTCAATTAACTCTCTCCTGGATTAAAGATTTCTCTGAGAAACTGAGAACCTGCCAAAATATATTTACTAAAAGATTTGAATTTGGTAATGAATGTATCCTAAAACTTGTTTTAAGTCAAAAGTTTAAAACTTGATGGCTAAATGTAAATATAAAATTATGCATGTTAAAATATTTGTAATTAGACACAGGTTAGGTTTTTATTAAACAGAGTAAGGGATGCAAGGGCTATCTGCCTATAGGGAGATATGCCATCGCGAAGGAATTTCGAAGAAAAACTGGCCTTTGAGTGGGTATTAAAATTAATGCATGTTATTTTCATTCAAATTATATTTATACATATTTCTTTACTCATTTAATAACTCATTATGATATTTGTTAAATATATAATAATGATTTATTCTTTTTTATGAATCAGATGTCAATTTTGATTTTGATATTTTTATCGTTTTCTTCTAAAGATTTCGATATCTTTGTTATTTGAGAAGAACTGAATTATGCTTCAAATTGATTTGACAAGATTTTAAAATACACTTACTTCCAAAAGTTAAGCACGGAGAGGAAAATGCTAATTTCCAGAAGCCAATCAGAATTGAAGAGGATGCAATTCACTGCAGAGGTAGATGGAAGTATACAAGTATGTTAGGTAACAGCCAATCGCGCTTTCATTTCAAGAAATATGCAAAAAAGGCAATCTTATAAGAAGCCAGCTTTATGAAGGCTTACAGAAGTTGATTGTAAGTGCTGATAAAAGATGTTTAAAACTTTCGTACAATTTGTTTTCAAGACACGTGTTTCTATGACTTTCAGAAAACGAATGGATATTCTGAGCACTGACGTGCTGTGGGGAGCATTGAAGCAGAACAGTCGATCACAGATGTTGCTCATTTCTTCGGTGTTCATCATTCCATAATTTCAAGTTTATGGAAACAATTCCAAACCACACAGACAGTTGTCCGAACGTCCGTAGCCGGTCGCCCAAGGGTTACAACCCTCGCGGAAGATCGATATATTGCTATTGTAGCCAAGCAAAATCGCAGAGTGACCTCCACACGTGTGACATCTATGGTCAGCATCCATTGGTAAGGCGATATCTGCAGCTACTGTATGTCGAATATTACATATGAGTGAACTGTACCACCAGGTACTTCGAGTTTGTGTTCCTCGATCCGTCCAATTAAGAGGGGCACGATTACAGTGGCGCCAGGAACATGTCAATTGGAATGTGTCTGACTGGGGCAATGTCATGTTTACTGATGAGTCAAGATTTGCTCTGGAGCCAGATGACAAGCGTATAAGGATATGGCATGAACAACGAACATGCAATCAGTCCCAAAACATCACATATTCCAAGGCGGAAGCATTATGGTGTGGGCAAGGATTTCATTAGGATATCGTACCGACCTGCACATCTTTAAACGGGTTCTTTGATGGCTGTCTGGTATCAAGATGATGTCCTAGAACCCATTGTGAGATTGTACGCTGCCGCAATACAAAAAATGCATTCATATGAACTCAGTCTTCACGTAAGCAACTTTTTATGCAAAATACATATAAGTGAATGATATAAACATGTTACATAACATTTTCTAATATAACCTATTGTAAGTACACAGTAGAGAATTGTAAATGAAGTATTTCTATGATAAAGTAAAATACAATTTTTTACATCCTCAGATACACTTAATTGGATAAATCGCATACAGGATGAAGAAATGGTGAAAATGCGGTTTAGGGCACTGCTTGGCGATTTTTTGAAAATCGCCAATTCGGCGCGTTTCTGCGAAACGTCTTTGCAATTCATTGCAACCTTCCCGACACGCTCCGCGAAAACCTATTGTAAACAAAACATACAATTTTAAACCATAAATTAGTATGGAAACTATTGCCACAAAAATATAATAAAATAATATGCAAAACGAACATTACGATCATTAAAATATTCGTCAGTTACCTTTAAATTAATTATTTACATTTTATGTTGTAATACTTACACATTTTATGCGTTACATAACCTTCCCAACACGCTCCGCGAAAACGTAACCAAAATGGCATCCCAGAAAGAAGGAATTTTTTTTAAAAGGGCATTAAAATTACAAACGATACCATGTACACACCGTTCCGTTTTAACTTAAAAAAAAATCTGAGAATTGCACAATGTAGGCAATGCACACAAATAAACAAAATAAGCTAGAATAACTAAATAAATTACAAGAAAATGCCATGTGCACAGCGTTCCTTTTACACTTAAAAAAAACTTCAGCGAATTGCACAATATACGCAACGTACACAAATGAACAAAATAAGCTAAATTAACGAAAATAAATTACAAGAAAATGCCATGTGCACAGCGTTCCGTTTTAACTTAAAAAAAACATCAGCGAATTGCACAATGTAGGCAATGTGCACAAATCAACAAAATAAAATAAATTGCAAACGATACCAGCGTTCTGTTCTTCAGCTGATACAAATTATTTCAATAAAAGGCAACAAAATATAAAAATTAAGCAACTTGCACTTCCAATAAAGTAATAAATGTACATGTACATTCACTCACCTCTCTCAGCATCACAGCTAAATCCATAGCGGCTTGGTATTTCGCGAAATATACGGAACGAAAATAGCCAACACTCAACACACAAAATACAACGACAACTGAAATAGCTACTTAAATTAACACGTCAGAATTTCGAATAAACCGCTACGTCATCTCACATTACCAATAAAACCGTTCTCTATAAAATAGGAAACACGCATGCGCGAAAACTACATGTTTCCATAGCTTCAAAATACCCAGTCAGCCATCTTCGCGGATATACGGAGTTACCCATGTTGGCGCGTTTATTGCTCATTCAAAAACAATCGCCACCAAGCAGTGCCCTAAACCGCGTTTGGGCCGAAGAAACATTACAAACCACTGTAATAATATCATACCGGGAAATTTTGATATCAAACACTTTTATGCACTTGTATATGTTAGGTGCAATGTCGTTGAATCTCGAAATGATATTTAAGAGTGATTAAGCCTTAAACTCTAATGATATGCTCACACAATTGAGAAATCAACCAAAGAGGCATAACAGTATTAATTAAACATATTGCATAACTTGTAATAATGTTCTATGAGACTCTAGTGTAGAATTGGGTGCCCTTTCGATTGTTCAGTTTTGGTGACGAAACCCCATTTCTGGTTACAATAAGAGTTTTAACATGGTTTTAGCTTCTTGATTTATTTAATTGAATATAAATCGTTGTGCACATGGACAAAGTCAAGGCAATGTGCAATGACTAGTTTGTGCAATTCTCTGATGTTTTTTTAAGTGAAAATAGGTCAATGTGTACATGGACAAGGAGTTTGTGAAATTCTTTGACTTCTTGTTTTGGTTTTGTGTGGTGGCCATCTTGAAATTGTGTCTTATTGGCGCCAATCTTGCCGTCAAAACAGAATCGCCAAAATACAAAGGGCACCCAACTGTAAACTTTTACCTTCTATGATAGTACATAAAGATGAATGGAAAAAAAAAAATTATGTGTGCTGTCTATTTCTAAGATAATACTGATGCATAACTCGAGAAGTCAGAGAATCTTTTAGGAGCAAAACGAAGGCAACTGATGCGAATTCTAAATGGCTGACAAAAAATCATTGTCAAGTGCACAAATAACATAATTTACATCATTTGCTTTAGAAGAAATAACACAAAAAGTTTCAGAAAACCTATGCTTGAATGTAACCTTAAGATTTCACATACATTATATCATTAACATTAAATGATCTTAATTTGGCATTTTTCATTTGACAAGTACCATGTTCTATTTGCTTTATTCCAACATCTCATAGGCATGCTCATATCTTAGTTTTAGTTATGTTAAAAGATCACATAAATAATATTATATATCCAACTGAATGGCCTTGGATAAGGATTAAAGGTATCAAAAGGTAACAATAAATTTCTTCCAAAATGCAGAATATTAGGAAAATAACCTGTTGAACGATGAACAGTACCATTGTAAATATTCTAATGGATAGCAATGGGAGGAATTGCATGTCTCCATTTTTCTAGCAGTACTGGATCCTGTAAAATATATTTCGACAAGTATGTATATATAAATTACAGAATTCAGTTACGTACAAAATAAAAATATACTTGTTCCATGTAATTTTTTTATGTTATTCTGATGCATATTAAAAATTTAATTACTCAAAATTTAATTTAAAAATTGTAATGGCAAATTAAAATTTAATTGTAGCATGTAACACTTGAATAGTTCTACAAATTCAAATTTAAAATCCTTTTTGGTTCTCACCCTGCACTGTACCAAGATTTAAATCCTATTTTTTAATAGCCATTCATTTATGTGATTAGATGGCATGATTTCAAAATATTCATAACTTATTTAACATGCTGAATTTATCTCAGGAAAATCAATTTTTCATTACAGTTATCTGCTGTTAGGTTTTCACTCAACCATGCAAGTAAAGTTAATTTTAAGCAACATACTGTTCACTTCCATTTATTATAAAAACTTACTTCACACGGAAAAGAAAGGGGAATGAGTTTATCTTCTTTTCTGTAAATGAAATAAAATGGCACATATTCTATCATTCTTGTATAATTTCAGAAATTTATTTACCTCTAAAATTTCACGATTGCCAGTTTTCATGCACGAAATGCAGATGCACATAAATTATGTGCAATATTTAACTAATTTCCAATTTATTACTTTTTTTTTAAACCACAGAGTAAATATCCTCTTATTTACTAACAATCCAGACGTTCTGTAAAGTTAGATAAATTCGCCTGACTGTGATCATGCATGATATAAACGTTGCTCACCTTTGAAGCTTTAAATCTACTCGGATTTTTGATTTCCAAGCTTTAGTTTTTCAGCCTAACAGTTCTATAACCATTGTTGCATCGAGGGACGAAAATGGTTGCATTATATGACTTATTCATACTGGAAACTGATATCAAGTATTTTCGGTATTACTGCCTTATAAAATATTACGACAAAAGGTTCTTTGGACAAAACGAACTACTGATGATTGCAGCGCCCTCTATAAATAATGCGACAAAAAGTGGATCCATATTTGGGAAAATGGTAATATCAGTTTCAGCCCCTTCGTTATACTCCGTGGCTCATACCTAACGCACAATATAATGAACAATCAATTTCTACTTCAATTGGGAAGCGCAACGAGCAGGCGAAGGGATGGCTGCATTTTATCGGAGCTTCCGAAATTTCTCTTAATTCTATCAAAAATCTTAAGTTTAAAGTTGTGGTTTTATATCCATACCTATTTGTTCACAATAGATCCTCCTCTCCCTTTTCCTTCTATGGATTTAAACAAGGGGCTGCAATGGGCAAACTACGGCCCGTTCATAGATCTATGGGCCCACAACACAAATTTGGCTTTCCCCCTGTTTTAATTCTGCAAGCTGCTTGATATAGTTTTTTTACATGAAAAAAAAATCGAGTAAATTAGCGCTCTTACATAAGTATAGTTCGACCGTCTCAGACGCTACTCTGGCTGGCATTCTGCCAAAACATATAGACTCGTCCAAAAGGGATGTTATCACTTGCTGCGACGTGAAAGTCTTCGCTTTTTCGGAAAGGGATATGCTGGAGGGTTCCACCCTATTTTGAGAATAATTCGGTCCGAAAGGCGCATGCGTGTTTGCGCTCATGGTCGCGGATGAGGCGGTCGAACTATACCGATATTTGAATTAAGAAGTAATAACCGCATGTAACGCTATAAATTGAGAAATTTAAATAATATATGATATGAATAAATAAAACAAATGTAATGCATGCTTGATTATTTAATTTACAATATCATTTGGGGAGGTTGATTTATTTGTAACATTTAGAACTCTAAAACTGCTAAAATTTCTCGTGCTATTCTTGTTGTAAATGGTATTTCTCATTGAAAATATATCATTTCTTCAAGAATGGCAGTAGTCTTTTGTTTATATTTTGATAGGCGGCTTTAATTTGCGCCGTCAGTTATATTCATAAAAGTGTAAATTAATGTTCGTGGAGAAACTAAACAGGGGATAAATCTTATCGTTATATCCCTAAAAGCACCCATAAAAACCCGTCATGTCAATAAAAACAGTAGCGTTATGTATGTAAAATATTTTTCATGTCTTTGCTAGAGATGAGCTATTTATGTGTGCATAATGTATACTCACGCAAAGCAGAAATTGCATAAAACTTTAGAGAAAATTACTGGATTTGAAAAACCTAAATGTGAAATATGTGATAAAAATTTTAATCGTAAAATTGATTTGAAGAGACATCTTCCTACTCATAGTGATGAAAAGCCTTATTTATGCTGTTTATGTGGAAAATCATTTGTAAGAAAAAGCTCGCTAATAGTACACATGCAATTGCATACCGGTAACAAGCCTCACCAGTGTCATATATGCAACAAATCGTTTGCTCAAAAAGGGAATTTACATTCGCACATTCGTACTCATGTGGGTGAGAGATGTCATGTTTGTGAAATATGTGGCAAATCATTTGTGCGTCAAAATGATTTGAAGATGCATTTACGTACTCATACTGGAGAAAAGCCGTACATGTGCAACATATGCAGCAGATCTTTTGCAAAACCGTGTACATTAAAAACACATATGCAAACCCATGTAAAAGATGAGCGTCATATTTGTGAAATATGTGGTAAATCATTTGCTCGTCGATATGAATTGAAAGTGCATTTATGTAGTCATATTGGAGAAAAGTCTCATGTCTGCAGTGTCTGCAAAAAATCCTATACAAAGCATTCTACATTAAAAGTACATATGCAAATCCATATGAAAGAGAAGTGTCATGTATGTAAAATATGTTCCATGTCATTTTCACTGAAGAATCACTTACTTATGCATATGTATTCCCATAAAAGTCAGAAATTGCCTAAATCTTCACAGAAAAAAAAGCAATCTGTAAAACCTAAATGTGAAATGTGTAATAAAGCATTTGGTCGCCAAAGAGATTTGAAGGTGCACCTTGCTAATCATACTGGTGAAAAACCTCATTTGTGTTATCTCTGTGGAAAATCATATGTGAGAAAGCAGACCTTAATGATACATATGCAGTTACATACAGGTAATAAACCGTACTCTTGTCATATATGTAGTAAATCATTTACACAAAAGGGTAATTTAAATTCACACATGCTTACTCATATAGGTTTGAGAAATCGTATTTGTGAAATATGTGGCCAACCCTTTATGCGTCAGTTTGATTTGAGGAGGCATTTGCGTATTCACACAGGAGAAAGACCTTACGTGTGTGAAGTGTGTAACAAATCATTTGTGCGAAAACATGAGTTAACTGTGCATATGAGTGCACAGAAACCAAACTGTAGTAAAAATTCTATATTATGAAATGTAGTGTTTTTTTTAAACTTTTTTCACATTAGTTAATATATGCTTCCATGGCAAACCACTATAAAATTAATTTTATTAATTTCATAAAAAATATACACTAAAGTGAAATATTTCAGAAAGTATTATTATAAATAGTTAACTTCAGACTATACAATTATTTTAGAAAATGCTATTACACCAGAATGTATTATTTCATTAATGTATTAAGAAATGTAAGGCATTTACTTCAAAATAAGATACCACCAAATAAAAGGCCTTTTCTACATTTTAGGATAAATACTGAGAAATAAAAATATACAGGAAATTTATTTTGTTTTGCTTTAATTCAGAGAAAGAGAGTCATAATTTTTTCTTCTCTTCTTTCAAACTCCTTTGAAATAACATCATCATTATCTGTGTAACAAACATTAGTGATTTATTGTTACCTGAACTGAAATTATTCTGTAGAGTGCTAGCTTTTTTTTTTTTTAAGCAAGAGACATGAAAAATGTGCTGTGCTCTCACCAGTACTCAAGCCCTGCAGCTCTTGAGTATTCTTCCAGTTACTTATTAAGGCATGTGAAAAGATGGGACAAAATACCTTATATACTCCTCCTTTTAAAGGATGGCTGGGGATTTGGGGACTCAGTCACCAAATCCTGGTGGTGACAAATTACCATCCACCGTATTTTTCATAACTATTGTCTATAGACTAATTCCAATTACAAAAATATTTAAAAGAATACAAATATTCATGCTTTTGCCTTTTAAAATTCAAAAAAAATTAAAAAATTTTGTAACAGATAGGAAATTTAAGTTTTGATAGTTTCACAACAGATGATCTACTGCTGTAAACCATGATCAAAACCATTAAAAATAATAACATTACCAACCTAAACCAAAAGAAAAGCAGCAGTAGATAAATAAATATGAAGAAATTATGCATACTTCCTTATATTACATTCCTATAAGAATGTACTGTTTTGTTTCTAAAGAGGACCTATCATAACCCTTGATGGTTGTCATTGTATTTTAAACTACATTAGAAGAACAATTCAGCAGTTCTGTTTTCCGTCTGTCTTTTGAAGCAGTTCCATTTCACACATGTTAACAGTCATCATTTTTCCATTATAATCAGATATAATACTAGTAGCCATCTGTATTTTTCATTCACACAAATATTGTCTTGATGTCTTAACATAACTAGAATTTCGTCCCCATTGTTGACAGACTGCCGTCGCTATTCAGCAAGGTGAAGAGATAGAATTGCGAGTGTGGTTTTTCTTATATTCTATGCAATTATTTGTTTAAGATAACTCCATAAATATTCTATTATCTAAGGACTAGTATCATAGCACAATCAGCAAAATTTGTCTGATGATTTATCATCAGGTAGAAGTATCATATAATTAATTTTCATAACTAAAGCCAATACAGAATATATCACCTGTTGCGAGAATATCCTAATTTTTTATGGCTTCTCAGCCTTTAGAGTTATGGAAAGAATAAGTACTTTAAAGTCTATATTTATGATGAAAAATAAAATCTGAAGAGTTTAATTATAATTCTCAGTCAAAATTTGGGGTTTCTGACAGACTTTTCAGTTTTCTTTGAAGGATCAGTTACAAAATAAATTTGAATAATTCAGGGTGTATTTTTGCTCCTTTAATGCCATTCACCAGTCTTCTTTTATAATTTGCTAATGTGTAACATTCTTAAATTAATAAATTGATTACATATTATATTCCAAAAGAATTTTCATCAATAATTTATAAGCTTTCGGGTATTAAAAATGCATCATTAATTTTCTTATGTAGTTTTATTTCTTAATTTAACAATCATATAAAAATTATTAGACTAGAAATATTTTTTCATTTTAATTTATGCAGATAAAGTTATGAGTTGGCTATTTGTCAATACTAAGCTTTCCACTGTTTTCTAGAACATGAATTATAAGAGTTTTCATGAACAGATCTCCTTTTTGAAAAAAATTATATTGATCTGAAGTTTTTGTGGCTTCTGCATAGCAATGCCTGTCACTTAATCTGTGAACATCAGAAACCTTTCCCTGAATTGATATGCTTTTTTGGGTACATACAATTGCCAACATTTCACTTTTCATTTTGTGTATGATCCTTAAAAGTGATCTGAAATTTTCAAATGAAACAGCTTAATACATTTTTACTGTACTGCAGCCCAACCTCTTGCTGGTAAAGATATAATTATGGGTGCCCCTTGGCGAAAATTGGCGTTTTTTGGCGGTACATGGACACCAAGTTTGTGCAGTTTTTTGACTTGTTATTTTTTCTACACAAAGCCAAAATAAAAAGTCAAGAGAATTGCACAAACTTCGGTATCCATGCACACATCAACCTATTTTCACTTAAAAAACAAAATCAGAGCATTGCACACTCCCTTGACTTTGTCCATGTACACATTGATCTATTTTCACTTAAAAAATCAAAGGAACAGCCAGTTCTACACTAGAGCAAATATATATATATATAATCTCAATAAACTACATTTTAAATCAAATAATGAAATAACATAGAAAAGTAAATTCATCTTAGCACTACAGAAAGGAAATATCCACGTACCTTATTGAGAAATTTCCGTGTCTTCAGCCAAACAAAAATCCTTAACAACATCCAAAACTTCTTAAAATTATCTGAACTAGAATCTGTATACTGGTGTTGCCACATAAATTCACAAAAATAAGTGTAAAAAATTATCCTCTGACGTTCGACCATATGTATTTCCTTCCTAGAAGCAGGACACTTAATGGCTACTAAGTAAATCTTCATTTACACACCAGTCAATTACTGCCTTTTTCCTTTCATTCCAAATCATATGGAAGTTCAAATTAATCTTACCACATTCAGCCATTTTACTATGTAAACCACAAAATAACCAATGTACTTCCCTAACTAGCATCCAACACAGAAGCCATTAAATCTTTTTCTAGCATTCAAATTCACTGCAATAATGCAACCAGTTATGTTGTAATAAGGTTTCCATAACATTTAACCCTTTGCGCTCGAGTGGTGCCTCTCAGGCACCACTGCATGTGATGTGATAACTCGGCGGTGCCTCTCAGGCACCACTGCATGTGATGCGATAACTCGAGCGGTGCCTCTCAGGCACCACTGCATGTGATGCGATAACTCGAGTGGTGCCTCTCAGGCACCACTGCGTGTGATGCGATAACTCGAGCGGTGCCTGAGAGGCACCATTCGAATCGATGTGTTTATTTGTGTTTGACCTAAGGAATATCGCTTGAAAGGTCTACTTGGCCTTTTATAGATCATATTATGCGGTGTCTAAATAGCTATAAGGGTGTGTTATCTGAAATAAAGGACGTCTTAGCACCGCTTATGCAATAAAATGTCTTATCTCAAAACTACTAGTGATCAACTGAGAGGAGACTTTCGACAAAAACAGCCTAGCACAGCTTCTACTTCACACAGCACTTCTGAAGTGATCCGACTAAATGGGAAGCTGCATGTTATTTTGATGGGACAAAAAAAAGATTGCAAGGTTTGTTCCCAAAGAACTTCCGGCCAAAGGCGACAAACTGTGTACTACAGTGACACATGTCCCGACAAGCCAAGAATGCACATTGGAGATTGTTTTATAAAATATCATAAGAAGCAAAATTATAGAACGTAATTTTTAATAAATGTCTTTCATTAAGTTAAAAAATATGTATAATGTTCAAATATACGAGTTTAAAGTATTTTATTGTGTCTAATTTTTTTTTAAAGTTAACAATAACAAACTCATGAAATAAGCGGGAGCGGCTGATTACTCTCGAGTTGCTGGTTCACCCGATGAAAAAGTGCCTCGAGCGCAAAGGGTTAACTACTCAGGTTACCGTAAATGAAACAACAATTTAGCAATAATCCAAAAGGCACCCTTAAATATACTCTAACCTTATTTTTTTTATTATTATTTTTTAGAATAAGAATACATTTTTTCTAAATATGGTGCATATGAAAAATTAGATTTTATAATTTTTACAAAAGGGACAAAAGATGAATATTTGCATAACTTAAAACATTTCTGAAATGGAAGTATTTGTCTACAGTATATGGTTACAAAAACAAAAGGCTCATAAGAACTTTTTTAATGCACTGTGCATGACACATAAGGCACCGTATGAAGAAACCCTTAACATTATTTTGTTACAGGTGCAGCACCTAAAAGTCTAGATCCATTTAATAAGTACAGTAAAGTCAGATCTAGAATCGTTGGGCCTTCGCCAATTCTAGATTTTGGAAATTTCCAGATTTTAAATCATCAGTTTTTTAAGTGAGATAATATACAGACATAACATCCAGTAAGCTGACATACAGACATGGCAACAGTAGAGTTTCACTTATTGTTTAGGTCTGGTAGAGACATTCTTACCTCACAAAGGGCCATGTCGGAGCAGGTACAACTGATGCAGCCACATCGGGTATCAAAATCTCGTGGCAACAAAAATGTTAGACAACACAAACAGCAAAAATCAGGGAATGGCATAACTTTTAGTATTTAGGAATAGCAAAATTTTTACCATTTAGAGAGGTAATGTGCAGCTGAACTAATTAACAAGCAACAATTGCATCAGGCAGCAGAATGCTTAGTGCCTTATCTGCCTTCGTCTCCATCCTGACCAACATCAATATAGACTAAATGAAAGCATTATGGGCCCCAGTGCAATTCCCTAGCCAACAGGTGTTCGAAAGTGGCATGCAAGAATCTCAGTCTGCAGAAAAATTGCATTTATGATACATCTGCTTCCTTTTGTTATCACATTCTGTATTCCTAAACTTTGTAAGGGGAATTTTATTTATTTATTTATTGGCTGATGGTCTGAATTTCAGACTTTGTACTGAGTGTGAAACTTTGTACATATTGAGAAATTGTTTGGATAGCATACATTTTGTAAGAATGTTTTTTTAATAACTAATTGTAGTTTACCAAATAATTTATTTAGTTTAGGGATGTTTCTATGTTAGAAACATTTTAATTTTTGGACCATCATATAAAGCTATGAGATCATTTATGTAGCAATGATTTTTGATGTGGGAAATGCTATCACTGCAGGAAACCTATTTAAATTTCTTCCATGTGATTTGACATATAGCCAAATTCCAAAGTTCTGCCATCAGCTTTCATGTTATTCATAATATATTCCTTTTATATAATTTAAAGACATATTTAAATTGTAATGTAGTTAATTAATGTTTTGTATGAATATTCACAACATTATTATAATTTGTGAATGTTACTAGTGCTGTAAACTATGCACTGTTTCACACATGTTTAACACACAGTTATTATGTTGTGCTTGTGTAAGTTATTACTTTGTGCTTATATAATTTATTACTCTGCTCTTGTGTTATTTATTACTTTACTGCTTGTGTAATTTATTACTTTGCTTTATTTTTGCTCCCTTCCCTTTTTGATACTTTACAAATATGAAGATATATCTGCTTTGGAATTTTAAGAAATGTGACCTATTTCCTGTAAAGTTTTGTATGTTTAGATGTGTAGAGTTCTTATGTTTTAGATTTCTTGGCTGTAATAAATTACACATTGTATTTATTAGATTTTTTAAGACACCATTGATTATAAGATGTATTCCTTAATTTTAACAGTACCAAAAGGAAAGGGAAACTTTTATTTTAAGAAAATGACCTGAAGTGCTAAAATACATTTAATAATTTTTTAATAATAATAATTTACTAACAAAAGTATTCTCATCAAAATTAATAGCATAGTTCAGAAGCAACAGTAGTAACAGTAATAGTAGTTTAGAAAATACTCTCAGGTTCTGAAAAATACATGTGTTTAGTGACAGTTGTATGTGAAAAGAAGTGGTACATTTTAGAATGAAAGAAATATGATAATTTTGATATAATAAAATGGTGATGGTCTTCAAAATTAATCCAATCCATGAAGTTGTATTCATGAAATTCTAGTTCATATATATGTATGTATGATGATAAAAACAAGCTTAGAAGTAATGACCAGCAGTAATTGTGATGGCATAGAAGTGTTGATCCATAATGAAGAGGAAATTAGAGGCAAAGGCAGATTAAATCTTTATTTTTTATTTCAGCGTATTCCATAAAACTTGCGTTTTAGATTAATTTTCACTAAGATAGAAAGAGTAGACAGACAGCTGTTCAGCTGCGCCAAAGTGTTGAAAGCAAGTGCGTTACATTCAGGGTGAAATCTTAATTCAGACTGAGTTAGTTTTGGTTTACAGTGCATTTTGATTAGACAGTTAATACTTCTGAAAAATTATTATTGGCTGTTTGAGTTTTAATTCCATTTACATCACCAGAATTATGTAAGAGTCATATGACATGGATTAATCTAGAAATGGCGCAGTGCAGACAGAGGTTGCTATTTTTAGAATTGAGAAGGAAAATTTAAGTTGCTAATTTAATCTTTTACATATTCTTTACTTTCCTTACATATATATATATTGTTCCGGGCATATGGGTTTGTAATAAATTGAATGCACAAGTCTGATAACAGGTTAGTAAAATTTATTCTGATCAACAGATATATTAGAAAGCTTGAATTTTCCTCAGAGATATTCGTACAAGTGTTCACGGTATCACACAGTATAATCAGTAGTTATACTTCAAACTACTGAAAACGTTAAAATACAATGCAATGCAAAGTGTTATCTATAGAGAAAACTGACTCCAATTTATCTCAGTTTATGCGGAACTACAACTCATAGCAACAGTAACTAAACAACTGAGCTGAGGTGCTCTCTTTCTGGCTTTATGTAGATTTCAACTGGTCGTGAGAGATTTCTAGTAATTTCTCTTTCTCAGGATTTCTGGAAAGCAAAAAGAGTGGAATTATGGTTACAACTAACATAGTAGTCAATTACATTTATTCATTTTAAATACAAATTACCGAGATATCCATTTATTCAATGTTAAATGTATGTGCTCTTGTATTTTTACTTTTCTGGCATAGCTTTCCCTTAATTTCTCTCCTGCTGCAATGCACACGGAAATACAACAATTTTAATTATAATTCTACTAAAATTAGCTATCTAAATACAAAATTCGTAACAATATATGTTTAAAGAAGCAACTCTTTACCTTTATCCTTTGTTGGATTTTTAACCATTATCAAAGTATGTTTCAGTAAAAAGTGAATTTGGCTGTATGTTGTACCGCACTCCCATCAAAGAAGTCTTGGAAATAAATGGTTTTTAATTTGAAAGTTTCACAATTTCATGATCTTATTAATCATGAATTTCACTATTTACACTTCAGAAAATGCATAGAATTCAAGTGAATTTCTGGTCCACCGTGTTTTGTGTAAGTAGTTGCATTGCTGTATTTGTATATAATTATGCTTTATCACAAAACAGAATAATAATCTAGTGTAGTTATATGTTATACATTTTGAAGTTCCTTAATACTAGAACCGCGGATGGGGTCATTTTGACGCAAAAGCAATTTTGTTTACATTATTTTATTATTATGATTTTCTCAAAAAGTTACAAACGGAATTGAAAAAAATTTCTTATTTTCTTATTTTTATACCAATAATAATCTGTGAAAATATGATACGTTAAATACTTATCTTTTTTGTTTGTTTGTTTGTTTTTAATATTTATACCTAAAACCGCGGAATGGGTCATTTCGACCCCATTATAATCACAAATACTAAATTTGCAATTCAACGTTTCCTGGAATGGGAAAAGCTTTCTCAGTTCTCTTTCCATTTCCCAGATGTAAGTGGAACAATATTTCAAGGTTAGTAGATTGTTACTGATAACAGAAGAGCAGCTGAGAATTTTGTTGTAGTAGTCATAGCCAGTGTTGCAGACCCCCACTCCCCTCCCGTTATCATTCCGTATGGGTAAAATGCCTCTGGTTAGCGTATTCAAGAAATGTTTTCTCTCCGTTGTTTTTTATTTTGGCCTATTGAATGGAATGTGGTGCTATACTACCATAGCCAATGCGGTAGTCTAACGGGCGCATGCCTGGTTCTTTATGACTGCACAACTGGTTGTTCGCATTGCCTTGGAGATAGTTTGAGTGCCAGTCTGTTCGATTTTTGCCACCTTGTTTACACGCGGAGATAAAATTGATCTTAGGTGAAAATGGCTGGAAGAAATATGCGTAAATTAACAGTTACTGAGGCCCTCGAATATATGCGACAATTATCAGAAAATGAATCCGAAAAAGATAATTATGAAGAAATTGTTTTCAGCGATGAATATGTGCCTCCAGATGAAAATATTTCTTCGGATGAAGATACCATATCTAATTTTCCTGTACAATGTACTAGCAGAAAACCCACTTCTGGGAAGAAACAACAATGGGTAAATAAACGTAAAAAGTTATCAGATTCAAATCCAAATGAAATGAACTTCTTTAACTTTTGTTACAAATGACGGGATGTGTTGGGAAAGCATCACCTCTGGAAGTTGTATGCGTGGAAGAATTGCTAAACATAATGTTTTCAAAGAAAAGAGTGGCTCAACCAGCTACGCAAAGCAAAACATTGAAAATGGCTATGTAATTAGTTCATGGAGGCTATTTATAGATGAGCCTATGCTTCGTGATATTAAAAAGTGTACAGAGGAAGAAGCTTACTGGCAACTGGGAAAAAATAAATGGTCAACAACTTTAGACGAACTAGATGCTTTTATAGGAATTTTGTGTGCTTGAAATATATACGGTGCAAATAATCTAGAGCTTAATAGTCTGTGGTCTGTTGTTTGGGGTCCACCTTTTTTCCGCGATACTATTGCCAGAGACAGATTCAGAGAGCTTATGAAATTCGTGCGATTCGACCAAAAAAACTACACTATCTGAACGCCTTCGAACAGATAAATTCTGTTTCATTTCTGAAGTTTGGAAGAAAATTATTGAAAATTCGATAACTTGCTATAAACCAGGACCATATATAACTATTGATGAACATCTGTTTTCGTCTAAAGCCAGATGTCGTTTCACGCAATATATGCCAAGTAAACCAGATGGATTTGGTATCACGTTCTGTCTTGCCGCTGATGTTGATAGTGAATACGTGCTCAATGGTTTTCCATATTTGGGTAAAGATGAGGGAACGTCCTGAAAACCTCTCTCTCTCCGAATACATCGTTTTGCGTTTGATAGAACCTTTCGAAAATAAAGGAAGAAATATCACTACAGTTAATTTTTTCACTACACTAAATCTGTCTCAAATGTTAAAAAGGAAGAACACTAGTTTAACTTCAACGATGAAACGAAATAGGAAAGAAGTACTTTAATTTGTGAAAAAAGTAAAGATGCCGTCATACGATACATTGTTACTGGAGCATGATGATATAACTTTCACAGTTTATCAGGTAGAAACCAGCAAAAATGTCTTATGACTAAACTCCCTTCATCACACAGTTGATATCGACAATAATCACCCAAAAAAAGCTTTCAGAAACAAAGTCATTTTATAACTCAATCAAGCTGTCAAGTGTAAAAACAAAACTGTATACACTGGTGTGCAAAAATTAAGGACGAGACTGTTTTTTCAATATAACTTTGTACAAAAGCTTTCCAAATCAACACATTTAATACCGTAAGATCCCCAATACGTAAGGACATGAGTAATGTAAGCAACACTTATAAAAGAGAAATCAGAGGGCTAAAAAGAAGCTTTATTGAAAAAGTAGCATGGAACGCAATGCGGCTGAAGGCCGAAACATCCCTGTGATGGGTGTCCAGCAAGAAACATCCGGTCTTTAATAGGGGATATGATCTCCCCTGACTGCTAGGCAGGTTTCACAGCGTCTGTCCATGCTGAGAATGAGGGTGGGAAGGAGCTGTTGAGGCATTGCTGCCCATTCGCCTTGCAGCGCCAATCGAAGCTCCGGAATCGTTACTGGTGGTAAGGTACGAGCTGCCAAGCGTCTGCCTAGAAAATCCCATACATGCTGGATGGGATTGAGATCCGGAGATCGTGCCGGCCAATCCATACGTTCAATATCCTCACTCTCTAAGAGCTGTTCGGCAGCTACTGCGCGATGACATGGTGCATTGTCGTCCATGAAAAGGAACTGCGGACCCATAGCGCCTCTAAAAAGACGCACATATGGAAGAAGAATCTCGTTACAATAACGGGTCCCGTTGACTGAACCTGCGTCGAAGATGTGAAGGTCTGTACGACTAACAAGCATGATGCCTCCCCAAACGAGAACAACGCCACCTCCATACCTGTCCCTTTTTTCAATGATGTTCGAGGGATAATTGCGGCTTCCCCGCTCTCTCCAGATGAGTATGCGATGAGAATCGCTACTCAGACTGAATCTGCTCTCATCTGTAAAGAGTACTCGTCCCCATTCATTGTCTCTCCAATTCCGGTGTTCCCGGCACCACAGAGAACGCCTTCTCCGATGGGCAGGCGTTAGAGGTACACACCGTACAGGGCGTCGTGCAAACAGACCACCACCGTGCAGTCTTCTGGCCACGGTAAAACGCGATATCGGTCGTCCAGTCGCCTGTGTCGTGTGTCTAGCGATTTCTCCCGCTGTCTGCCGCCTGTTTCTTCTGGCCTGTAAGGCAATATACCGGTCATCTGCGGGTGTGGTTCCTCGTGGACGACCACTACTAAACCCCCGGATAGCTGTTCCTGTAGTTTGAAATTGTCTCCAAAGTCGTGAAACGATGCTGTGAGCAATTCCGAACTCTGCAGCCACACTTGTCACACTGAGGCCTTCCTCCAACTTCCCAATGATTCGACCTCGGGTAAAAGCATCCAGATGTCGTCTAACAGATTGATTATTCGCCATTTCTCGCTGAGGCAACAACTCGGTGTGATTTTAACTGCTATACGGCGTGCAATCTCTTTGCCAGAAATACTGATCTTACACCGACAACATGCTTTATACTACTCAGACATTCCCCCATTACGTCTACCTGCATATCTGCGCATGTGCTACAGTACATCACCTTACTTAATCTCCTGATTGTTCTTTCTGTCCGCTCTGCCTCTTCGTTCAGCTGATATGCTAATTTTTCGTCCTTAATTTTAGCACACCAGTGTACTTATTATGACTTTAAGATACCTGTATGTGGAAAATGTACAAATTATATAAAAAGAAGTTTCCCAAAATGTGAATGAACTGTGTAGGAAATCTTGACTAGTAAGAAACTAAATATTTCTATTAAAGTTATCTGTATATTTTACTAACTGTATATAATGTTCCATATTGCAATATCTTATTAATTTTATCACTTATTTTTACAATTTAATGTTAAAAATGAATAAATGTCATTGCCAAATAATTACAGCATACTTTTAGCATAACAATACGGGTTTTTATTAATTGGGGTCAATTTGACCCAGCCCGTGGTTTTAGATATGCTAAAACTGCCGCGGCTGTAGTGTTAAGCTATGATATGGACAATAAAATAATCAATATTATTTAAAAAAGCCCAGCTGCGCTAAGATAGCTTCCCCGCAAAGCGGGTTTCAGGTTGCTAGAAAGTTGCAAGGAAAATCATGTTTGCCAGACTTAGCGCGAAATCGCCCATTTGTTGATAAAATAGGCGATATACCGTAGACGGATGGAGAACATTCTAGAACGAATTCTTTCCGATTTGGCCCAGAATGTTCTTAAAGGCAGGGCAAAAGCTATATAAACCCTGCCGATACGCGAAGTAGGAGTATATGATAAACGCATCATCGAAGGAATCGCGAGTCTTATCGTGAAGAGTATCTTGAGCTCCAAGAGCGATCGACCGAGTCGGGAACTGTATTTAGTGTTTTGCCGTGAAGCTGTCTTCATCATTGTAGCATGAAGGCTGTGTTGCTGATTTTTTTCAACGTGCTTGTCATAGTTTTTCGACTACTGTAAACGTGTTTTCGGAACTGTCCTGCGCAATACTAGCAAATAAACTGTTTCGATTCTTCATCAAGTGTTGTCGTCAATCACTCCAAATCCACGAACCCTAAAGACGCAACAACTGATGTCAGAAATGGGATTTGCGAATGAATGCCAGTGACCACCTACAGGAATAAGCCATGGCAGAGGAAATGAAGTTAACAGACTTTTTAGCAGCTGTAAAAGACGGATTGGAAAAGATAAAAGCCGTACGAGAATAGATGAAAGTCAGATATGAAGAGATGAAGGCTGTGATGAAAGCCGGATATGAAGAAAAGTTAGTGAGAGAAGTAAAAGCCGGCCAAGAAAAAAAAACTGCGTAAGCAACTCCAACAGATGAAAGTGGAGCTTACGGAAGAAACTGGAGCCATAAAAGAAAATGTGAAAATGACAGACGTGGCATCGGAAGGATCAAAGGATGAGGAAATAAAGGAAGTGGCTGGTGAAGTGCCTGAGAAAGATCAAAAAATGATCGATGAAACATCTAACGGGATTAAAGAAAAAGAGCGAAAACATGAAGAAATAAAAGACGGGAAAGAAGCTTTTGATTCTCAAGTGTCTAAGTGGAAGAAAGTGAAAATAGGACTGTTAAGTTGGTAGAAACTGATAGTGGAGTTACAAAGTAGCAGTCAGCAAGTACTGAACCATCTGAAAATGCATGTGAAGCAGAGATGGGAGAAGCTGATGTATAGCTTAAGCAGAATGCTCCAGTATTGCAAGAAAATACACCCACTTCACAAGCTGGGTGTGTGTCTCATAGTACAGGTTGTGCAGACAAACAAACAAAACTGTATATACTTGTTCTGACTGTAAAATACCGATATATGGAAAGTGTACAAAGTATATAAAAATAAGTTTCCCAAAATGTGCATGAGCTGTGTAGGAAATCTTGACTAGTAAGATTTTCTATGAATAGAATCCGACTCTTTAACACAAGTATCCTGGTGGATTCTAAACCAGAATACTTGTGTTAAAGAGTCGGATTCTATTCATATTTCTAATGCAAAATTTGAAACCGGTTCTCCAGAAATAGAGGAAAATAAGCGTATACCAACTGCTAAAAATACCACGGTGGAACTGAACACATGATGCAAATAAACTACGGAATGGTAGCAAACTGCTTCAGATCTTCCTGTGGATGAAAAGTCTAAAAGGACAGAATCTTCAGACTGTGATATGCAAAACAAAAATACATCTGAGAACTGCAGTGAAAGAGTATTTAATCCAGGTATAACTTAAGGAAAAGTCTGAGAGTGAAATTCATTCTGAACTTTAATTTATATAATTTAAAATTGTTATGTTGTTAATTTGTGTATATAACTTGTAAATAGTATAATTAATTGTTTATTTTATTACCTTTTGTTTGTATGAAATTTGGCTTCTGACCAAGGACTGTACTGCCCGGGACGTACAATCCTTATAGAATACACATCTGAGCTTTTGCGTTAATAAAAGTATGAACATATGCTGACTAAGAGGTGAACATGTAATAACTAAAAATAATAAATAAATAAAAGAAATGAAAAGCAACTAAATTTATGACCGCGAGAAATGAGGACAAGGTTGAAAGGGAGGTAAATATTTTAAACTGTATTCTTTGCGGTGAGGTAATTTGCTTCCTTATTTTAGCTTAGTCCGGTACTTTTCCGTTTTGCTCCTGTGTGGCATTTGGGCCAGTTTTTTAGCTCTAAACAATTCTAGCTATAAGAGCAGTTTATAGATAGCAATTTATTATTACAAAGAATTTTTTCCATTCTTAATTGTTAAAAAGCACAAACTGAAATGAACGAGGACGTTATCCGGGAGACATAAATTTACAAATATCTGCTATTATGTCAAAAAACATTACGGTTTTCGGATGTAGTCGGCATCACATGAATTGTATTAAGTAGGAGTCAAAATGTTAACGGGCAGTTCTTCTTTGGCATTTGTTCCGCCTTTTGGAACTGCTCCAAAAGCGTTCGAGAGATCGATTGGGTATGACAACTCGTGCCTGGGTTAATAAAATTAAACGAATGATGCACTATGAAATGATCAAGTGATTTTTCTTAACCCCCGGTCGACAGTACAAAACTCTCCAATGCTCTACATTCTCTCTAATGGTTCTGCGATCCATTAGAAAATGGTATTCATACAAGATCCAAATTCTGTAACCTGCAGACCCGGACAAACGCACTGATTTTGATAGCTTTCTTTTGGCCGAAATAGCCGTTGACATGATGAGTGCATGGCCTTGGAACATTCTGAGGTCCGATGAGTAGTATTTTAATTTAGACGGAGCAGTCAATACTCAAAACGGTCTCATACGGTGTATTGCAAATCCTACTATTATGTATCCGGATTACTTTACTGCATGGTGTGGTTTTACTGCAGATTTTGTTATTGGCCCCTTTTTCTTTGAAGAGAACAGTCCTCTACGCTAAATGTGTTCCATTGCGGGTGCCTGTTACTGCGAACCTCATCAGCAGCAAGTCATTCTTGCCTTACAAGAACAAGAATGTTTGGAGACTACTATCTTCATGCAGAATGATGCACCATCTCAGCACGACTAGACCACTGAAGCACTGTTTCGTGCCAACTTTGGAGATGATCGAGTAATTTCGAGTTGTTTTTTGGCTACCTGGCCTCCTTGTTCTCGGAAATGCAGTGACGAACCTAGACCGTCGGCCGCCCGCGTGCAAGTTAAAATTTAACGCCCTTTTTTTATAGAAATGTAATAGGTTTTATAATAATTTGGCCGCCCACATACTGTGCACATCTCCCCCCGCTAAGATCGGCTCTGCGGACATGAATCTCCTGACTTCTGATTGTGCGTATTCTCTACGACGTATGAAAGATCGTGTCAATAAAGGAAGCATACGGACTATGCCTGAAGTAAAAGCAAGCATAACAGGTCATTTTGCTGCAATTGATCGAATATTGAACACGCTATAACATGCTTTGAATGTGTGATTGAGGCAAATGGAATGCACATTGAACAAATATTGTGGTTAAATAAAATGTTCCTTTTCCAGTTTGTGTTTTCTGTTTTTCATGCGCCACTTTCTCATCTGTTGTCCAAATTTGAAGTATTTTTATTGCACTTTCATTTTCTCCATGGTCGTCATAAAGTATATAATTCATAATAATCGTTATGAATATTATTAATTAACGTATATAATTAATAATATTCATAACGTGTATAATAAGTGTCAACGTAAGCGGCCTTCCAGAATGAACTCTACATAGGTTAAATAGGGCCACTTAAATTATAACCATCTTGTGTATGCATCTACTCAGTGAATGTCTGGGGCACTTGGGCAAATATCTGTGTGTTCCGATGGATATTACTTTGTGTATTGGGTAATAGATTTTTGCATTACAAACAAAACTGATCTATAAGCCTTTTCCAGGACCTTCTTGAACATAGTACTCTTATTGCGTAGTTTTAAATAAGGTAGCTTTAATTATAACCACTGTTATGCCAGGTACTCCGGTGTTTGCACCAAAGAAAGGGAAAGATGGCTTATAAAGAATCACCTGGTGTCACATAAAACAAAAGTGTAGATGTTATAATGTTCTGGCATCACATTTATCGATAATTGGCTCTGAATCGCAATGTCTGGCAATGTCTGGTTTCTCGATACGTAGGTGTCAATTAAATCCTTTGATTATTACTTTCTGTGATGATATAGACTCAGAATTTAGACAATGATTTTTTGATAAATAGATAACGTAATCTGAAGTTTTACAGTGTACAAGAATCTTAATCTGAAATATTTTCATACATACAAACACACACATCTTGTTTCACATGTTTACATAGCAGAAAATACTGTAAAATGGTAAACATCCAGAAAGAAGTTTCAAGAGTAGTTTGTTATTTAATACATGTGTAGATAATATCACAATTTGTTTTGAACGAAAATACGGACGTGATCGATTAATATGTAGAGACATTAGGTTTAACGAAGCAGGAGAGATGAAAGATATGCATTGCCTTCGCCGGGGATCGAACCACGGACCTCTGAAATACCGGCTCAGTGTGCTGACCATTACACCACGAAGGCACGCTAAGAATGTGGGAGATATACCTTATAAATAACTATATGAAGTTAAGTACAAAAGTAATTGCCCTACTTTCTGTCATAAATGTACATTAGTTGATTTACAATACTAATCTTGCTAGATAACAAATCTGAACGAGTAATCAGCAACCAAATATACACACATAATGTTTCACACGTTTATGTATTTGGAGCAGAAAAGTTGTAAAATGGTAAACATCAAGAAATAAATTTCAAGAGTAGCTTGATATTTAATACATGTGTAGATCATATCACAATTTGTTTTGAGAGAAAATATTGTTACGAAAAATTCGGCGGTTGCGCCTGTATGTAAGCTTTCCGGCATAGCACTAGGGTTGCCATAAAATAGTGTATGGTAGGGTTGCCAGATTGGCGACTTTATCGCCCATTTGGCGACCAAATCGGCGATATCCCATGGTCCAATCGGGAAGCTTCTAGAATAACTTCCTGTCGAGATATTTCTCGAAACGTGTCGAACTTAAAGAAAACTACGACTGAAAGCCTCCAAGAACTAGCAACTGATATTGAAAGGCTGGCGCACCATGCATATCCGGACTGTCCACCCGATGTCCGTGAAAATCTGGCCCTTATGCATTTCGTCGATGCAGTCAAGGATCAGGAAATTCAGAAGGCTCTCAGGTTGGCAGATTTCAAAGACCTGAAATCTGCATTAATCTATGCGATGAAGTTTGAGTTGGCTCAGCAGGCAACTCGAAAAGATCGTCATCCGATCAGAGCGGCTAAAGTAGAAAATGAAAATTTTGATGTTAGAAAATTTAAACAAGAAATGTTAAAAGAGATTCGGGAAGCGTTAAATAAGCCAAATAACAGAAACACCGACAAGAAAGCAATGAAGTGCTGGAATTGCGGACTCGAAGGACATCTGCGCAAGAACTGTCACGTGAGCCTAGACCGGGAGGCAGCTCCAAGGAAACTAAAATGCGGCAATCTTACGGGGCGGAGGTTGCCAGGAAGAGATGTAGCCTCTCTGAAAGTTCTTCAGATCTCGTCAATGAGCGGCGGAGATAACGGATTGTTCGTCGAAGGATACGTGAATAAACACCCTTGTAAGATGATCATCGATACGGGAGCCAACGTAACCATCGTCAGAACAGACGTAGCGCGGGAACTAAACGAGACTTTGCGCTGGACTCCGCCCTGTGTGACCTACAGACAGGTGACAGGTGACAAGATCCCCATTGAAGGTAAAATTAACATCACCATTACCTTCGGAAATGAGACTTACCAGCACTTGGCATTCGTCGCTGACATCGCGGACGAATTAATACTTGGACTAGACTTTTTGCGGAAATATGACTTTACACTGGACTTTAAACGCAACGAAATGCACTCTGCGAGGGAGGATATACCCGTGTTTGAAGTGAAGAGTGATATTCCTTCAGCTCACCAAGTAATAGCGAAAACGGACGTCACGATCCCTCCGATGACAGAATTACTAATATCCGGCTGCATAGAAAACAGAAATAGCTTCAAGTTTGGAATAATTGAATATCCCGAAAATAGCTCGAGAAATGTATTAGTCGCCTCTACATTAGTGGACCTCTCCAAAAATTTCGTCCCCGTGAGAGTGGCGAATGTTAGCCATAGTCCGAGAACAATCCAGAAGGGTAAAGTGCTAGCAACCTGCACGCCGGTTACGTGCGTTTACAAGGCCCCACCTGCAATGCCCACTGAGTCAACAGCGAAATTAATTGATGAACTGCTGCAGAGAACAAACTTAACCGCCGAACAGAAATGTGCAGCAGAGAAAACAATTAGTGAATTTGAAGATCTATTTTCTCGAACATCCAGAGATGTTGGCCGCACGAAATTGACACAACATCGAATTGACACGGGTGATCACTCACCGATCAAGCAACATCCCAGACGCCTACCATTCGCAAAGCAGGAAGAGGTTGGAAATCTTCTAAAGGAGATGCAAGAAAGTGACATCATCGAGCCATCCACAAGTCCATGGGCATCTCCTATAGTTCTCGTCCGGAAGAAAGACGGCTCGACAAGATTTTGTGTCGACTACCGGAAGCTAAATAATATCACTAAGAAAGACAGCTACCCTCTTCCGAGGATTGACGACACACTAGACACGCTATCAGGACACAAATGGTTCTCCACTCTGGACCTTAAGAGCGGATACTGGCAAGTGGAAATTCACCCGGACGATAGAGAGAAAACTGCGTTCACTACTGGCCAAGGACTGTGGCAGTTTAAAGTTATGCCGTTTGGACTCTGTAACGCCCCTGCAACATTTGAACGCTTGATGGAAACAGTGCTTCGTGGCCTATCTTACGAGTCCTGTCTGGTTTACCTTGACGACATCATTATAGTGGGCCGTACGTTCGAGGAACATCTAGAAAACATCAGGAAGGTGTTCCAAAAATTGAAAGATGCCAACCTCAAACTAAGTCCTTCTAAATGCAAGCTGTTCCGCAGCGAAGTCACCTATCTGGGTCACATCATCTCCGCCGAAGGTGTCCGTACGGATCCAGAGAAAGTTTTGGCAGTCAAGGACTGGGAACGCCCTGTGGATGTTCATCAACTTCGGAGCTTCCTGGGACTCTGCACTTATTACAGAAGATTTGTAAAGGGGTTCTCCAACATCGCAAGACCTCTGCATAGATTAACGGAAAATAAACAGAAATTCGTGTGGACTGAGGAATGCGAAAAATCTTTTAATGAGCTGAAGACGGCATTAACATCCACGCCTGTGCTCGCATATCCCCAGATCGACAAACAATTCATACTTGATACGGATGCAAGCAACGAAAGTGTTGGAGCTGTCCTTTCCCAGATGATTGACGGTGAAGAGCGAGTGATAGCCTATTGGAGTAAGTGCTTGTCAAAACCGGAAAGGAATTATTGCGTCACTCGGAAAGAATTGCTCGCTATCGTAAAAGCCATAGAGCATTTCCATCATTATCTCTATGGCAGAAAATTCTTGCTCCGCACCGATCATGCTTCCCTAACTTGGCTATTGAATTTCAAAAATCCTGAAGGACAGATAGCCAGATGGATTCAAAGACTCCAGGAATATGACTTTGAAATAAAACATCGTAAAGGCTCCTCCCATGGAAATGCGGATGCTTTATCTAGGAAGCCTTGTCCTGCGCATTGCGGGTATTGTTCAAGAGCACAAGCTAAGTATGGTTTGGCGAATCCTAGCATCCGACAAGTAACATCTTCAACAGCATCGGAGCCAGATCCGTGGAGTCATGAAAAAGTTAGAGAAGACCAGTTGGCGGATCCTAACATTAAGCCAATAATAGAGCTGAAGGAATCATCGGCTACGAAACCCAAGTGGCAGGACGTTTCCATCTTCAGTCCTATGACTAAAAGGTACTGGGCTCTCTGGGACTCACTTCACCTTCGAAATGGAGTCTTATATCGACTGTGGGAAAGCGACGATGGAACTAATAAAAGATGGCAGCTGCTGCTTCCTCAAAACCGAATACCTGATGTCCTGAAAGAAATACACAGCAGCCCAACAGGAGGGCATTTCGGCTATATGAAGACATTAAACAAAGTTCGAGAGCGCTTCTTTTGGAGTTCCGCAAGAAACGACGTTGAGAAATGGTGCCGGTCTTGCGATGCCTGTGCAGCCAAGAAAGGACCAAAGGAACGCTGTCGCGGAAGAATGCAGCGATACAACGTTGGAGCGCCTTTCGAGCGAATTGCCCTTGATATACTGGGACCTCTGCCATGGACTAAAGATGGCAACAGATACATTCTAGTTGTCATGGATTATTTTACGAAGTGGCCTGAAGCATATCCAATTCCAGACCAAGAGGCTGTCACTACGGCTGAAGTCCTGTTGCAGAATTGGGTATCTAGATTTGGAACTCCCCTCCAGATTCATACCGACCAAGGCAGGAACTTCACTTCGGCTGTGTTCAAAGGACTGTGCGACTTATTGGAAATAAAGAAAACACAGACCACCCCGTTACATCCGCAGTCTGACGGCATGGTGGAGAGATTTAACCGCACAATCTTGAACCACCTATCGCTTATGGTTTCCAAGAACCAAGAAGACTGGGATCGTAAGCTGCCCCTGTTCCTGCTTGCTTACCGTAGTGCCGTCCACGAGAGTACCGGCTATTCCCCTTCTCAAATGCTCTTCGGTCGTGATCTCCGTCTTCCGAGTGACCTGCTTTTCGGCCGTCCTCCGGATCTACAGTCCTCTCCTGAGGAGTACGTTCAAGATCTCCAAGCCCGGTTGGAAACGATGCACAGGTTTGCTCGAGAGCGAATTAACATCTCGACGGACAGGATGAAGAAGAGGTACGACGCAAGAGCGACCGAACATAAGTTCCAGGAAAACGACAAGGTTTGGCTGTGGAATCCGAGCCGTCGTAAGGGCATTTCTCCCAAACTGCAATCGCATTGGGAAGGTCCCTACACAGTCCTCAACAGACTGAATGACGTCGTAATACGGATCCGTAAGTCTCCCAATTCCAAACCTAAGATTGTACATTATGATAGGTTAGCTCCATACTATGGCCATAGTAATTAGTGATAGTTATTTTTGTTATGGGTACCCCGTATTTCGTAATGTTTTTATGTTTAATTGTATGATTTATGCATAGTTGCTTGTACATAGATCTTTGTAATTAGTGTAAATGTTTTTGTTATTTGTAAATACTGTAAATATTTGCAAATTTTGTTATTATTGTAATTTATTTGTTTTGTAGCTTTTTCGATTATTTCTTTTTGGCTCCCAGCCAGGGATTGTACTGCCCGGGACGTGCAGTCCTTGGGAGGGGGCAGTGTTACGAAAAATTCGGCGGTTGCGCCTGTATGTAAGCTTTCCGGCATAGCACTAGGGTTGCCATAAAATAGTGTATGGTAGGGTTGCCAGATTGGCGACTTTATCGCCCATTTGGCGACCAAATTGGCGATATCCCATGGTCCAATCGGGAAGCTTCTAGAATAACTTCCTGTCGAGATATTTCTCGAAACGTGTCGAACTTAAAGAAAAGCTATATAAACCCTTGCGTTTCTGAGAGCAGTTAGTTGCGAAGAGATTGTGAAGTATTGTGAAGTACTGTGAGCGTTGTGATTATTGTGAGAATAGCTGCTAAGCTACGCGAGAGTTTTGTGAACGGAAAGCAATCGAGATAGTGCTTTGCCGTGAAGCTATCTTTACAGTATAGCTTGACAGTGTATTGGTGATTGTTCCACGGTGTTTATTATAAGTTTAGTGTTGCCGTGAAGCTACCTGTACAGTTACAGCCTGAAGCTGTGTTGCTGATTGTTTCAGCGTATTTATTGTAGATTTTCGACGATTTTAAAGGTAATTTTGGAACTGTGCTGTAAATAGTGATTCTTGTAAATAAATTGGGCTTTTTGCTGTTCTGCATCGTGTTTTCATCGGATACTCTCAAATCCACGAACCCGTAAAACGCAACAATATGAAAGTGATTGATTAATACGTATCTAAAGTCAGATCTAAAAGTAATTGTCCGACTTTCTGTCCTAAATGCACATTAGTTGACTTACAATACTAATTTTGCTAATGCATCTAAACTAGTAATCAACAGTCAAATATAAGTAAACACCAGGAATTAGAAGAGAAGGGTTGGTTCATATTCCGATTTGCCTTCGAATATCAGAAGAATAGTGATGGAAATGAGTGTAATCAATTATTCAATGAAACATCTTGTGACAACACAAACAGTTTATTTTTACAGTTTTATTTACAAATCCAACAAGGGATAACATTGACATTTCAAACAAATCAGAATATAAATGGCGTAAGATAATACTCATTAATTTTCAAATGTACATGAAAAGCAGCTCAAAGCCATTTTTCTCATTTTCTAATAAAAAGAACAAGCTCAAACTTAAATGTAAAAAACCTCAACTGTTACCATTCGTAATTTAATAAATTACATCAAACGAAGATAATCTTAGACAGATGTCCAACTTCACATCCTCCCACCAAAGTCAATTTTTTATCTTAAAAATTTAACTTGCAAAAGAAAATTATGAATAGTTCGCAAGTTACAAAAGAAAATTATAAATATGTTATGAGTCCAGTGTTTTAGATACTTTGATTGTACGGCCCGCTCGAGTCTTTTGAATCCACACAAGTAATAGAGGCAGAATTTTCGCAAGTTTCATCTCGCACCTTCTCGACTGAAAATTTTTCAATAATGGGATCATCGTTGGAAACTTCAAGCGAGTACAGTCTTTGAATTGGTCTTAGCCATTGTCCATTAGCTGTTTTAAGTTTAACGAGTATTGCAATTCCATCTTTCCATGGAAGGATCCGAATTATTTTGCTTAATGGCCAATTGATTCCCTTCATGTTATCACACTCTATCAATGCCAACATCACCAATATTCACTTCACAGATTTTCTATTTTCGGACTTTTGAATGAATGTCTCTAGATACTCAGACCTAAACACGTTTATTAAATCTCTTTGCTGTTTTCTTTATATTTAACCCGCTTATTAAGACGTTTGTGTCCAATGTGATCAGGACCTGCAACACCACTTATTTGACTGGCATGTAGAAATAGAGATGGATATAAAGGCATTAAATTAGCATCATTTTCGATTACATATGGCAATGGACGGGAGTTAATCACTGCTTCACAGTCGCAGAGAATCGTGGTCATTTCTTCAGAAGTTAAGAAAGCTTTTCCTAGTACTCGTCTTAGCAACTTCTTAAGAATTCCTATCAATCCCTCCCACCAACTTCCTTACCAGGAGGCAGTTGATGGATTGAACTTCCATTGAATTGGTAGTATAGACGTTTCGTCAGTGATTTGCTTCCAGTTTAAATCTTGAAGTACATTTAAAGCTCCAACAAAATTGGTTCTGTTGTCACAGTATATGATTCTATTCCGTCCTTTGAGAGCTATAAATCTTTTAATAGCTAGTAAAAAACTGTCGGTATACATTGATTCAACCAACTCTAAATGGGTTGCCCTATAAACGGTGCAAGTAAACAAACACATCCAAGATTTCGTGTTGCCTCTGAAAATCACTAATCCAGCAAATTCAACTCCACAGATTTCAAATACAGCTACTTCTCGTAGTCTGTCTTCTGAAGGAGGCGCGGTATAAGTTTCTAGGTTATTTGCAGAAAATCTTATACAAACCGTGCATCGGTTAATGAGAGATCTCATAATTTCACTTCTACTCAGACTTGCCGTAGAATATTTATTAAAATTCGAGTACCAGCGTGTGCACTTTTTTCGTGATAATATCGCACTAATTTCTTGACAATTTCATGATTGAATGGAAGAATAGCTGGTATTTTAAATAGTCCTGTATCCTCACGAAAGGTAAGTTTAGTTTTCAGTCTGAGGATTCTACTTTGATCCTTGAATACTCCTAAATATCTGAGAAAACGGATCTTTTCTAGATGGGCAATATCTCTCAGCCAATTTAAAAATGCAATTTTCGTTTACACGTATGAACTTCTTCATTCCATGTTATATTCTGCTTACACGTTTCTTGAAGCAATAATTTAGGGATAAGGATGACAGGACAACATGTACCAAGAGGATCAAACAATCTGTTATCTGTAAATTAGCCTCTTAGTTACTTTTCTAAAACATAATTCTTTTATAATACCAGTATTTATTCGTAGTGTTAGATTTTTTATTCCATATCAAACTGAGCACATTTGTATCAGCAGAAGCATTACCTTTATTATCACTCTAAGCTCAAATTTCTCTCAGCCATTACTTCAGTTGATACATTAATAAAAAAGATTCAGTTCTTTTTCATTTTTGACACAACTCACACGGTTGTCAATATAGAAACTAGGTAAGTTTTGAATGATACTTTTTGGATATGGGGATTCACCAGTTTTTGTTTTCTCTAATACAGTTTGTAAGTGAAGCTGAATAGTAGTGTCTAGAAGAGAAGGGTTGCTTGATACACCAAAAACTACACGACAGTGCCTGCACTCTTTCAGATAACCATCACTCTCAAGCCATAAAATTTTCAAAAAATCTCTATCAATGGGTGAAACACTTATTTGTAGAAAGGCTCTTCGTTTATCAGCAATAACTCCTATCACTCCTTTTCGAAATTGTGTTAAAATACACGAAATCTGCTGTATTAGATTTGGACCTTTTAAGCAATCATTAAGACTGGGAAACCCCTTTACTTTGGCCGAAGCATCAAATACCAGTCTGAGTTTTGTAGTACTATTCTCTTTAATAACTTCTAGATGATGAAAATAAAAAATTTAACTTGATCGTTTTCAGCAACCTCTTCAAGTATTCCCTCTTCTAGCCATTCCTTAAAAATATTTTCATAAACTTCATAATTGGACTCGGTTTTAAGACGTTTAACAGTTTTGTTCAATCTCCTCACGGCTAAATCACAATAATCTGGATGATGATAAGTGGTGGATGATCTTCCAACCAGGACAAATCAACCTGAAAACGATCATCTACTACACGGACTGTATTTAGGAAATGTAATCAAGCAGCTTCTTGCAGTTCAAAGCTCTAAGCTAATTAAGCATAATATGAGCTAATTTCCCTCACTCAACTCTGTTTAACACAAACACATTTAGTTTTCCAAATAAGTATTACAAGCAAACTGAGGAATTAGCCATGGAAAGCCCTCTTAGTCCCATCCTGTTTGATATCTACATGCATTAGTATGAATCAAAATTATTTGAAACTTTAAACTTCCCGGTATGGTTCCGCAGCGTAGATGATACTTTTACTGTGTTTGACATTAATAAAGATGGTTTAAATAAAGTTCTTTCAATAATGAATTCCATTGATTCTGCAATTCATTTCACGTTTGAACTTGAGGCATGCAATTCTCTTCCGTTCTTGGACATTTTGGTCACATTTAACACATCCAAATTTAGTACTATGGTTTACCGTAAAACTTCATTGGTTTGCTTCCACCACACTTCATATCATGTCATCTCGACTAAACAAAAGTTAGCTTCATTTTGTTCCTTTTTTTCCGTGCACTTCAGGTTTGCTACTCCAAACTGGCTCTTGATCAAGAACTAAATTATTTAAAAGCATGAGCTATTCCCAGGGGCTTTTCACCCAACATTTTTAATCAAGCAGTTAAAAATTCTCATTTCAACACAGCGAAAGACACACTCTTGTTTTAGGAGATTATAAGGATTATGTTGTCATTCCTTTCTTTCCACCAGTTAGCTATAAAATTGCACGTATTTTACAGAAATTTAACTTTCGGGTCGTCTATTCTCATATAAATAACATTCCGAGTTCCATACTTAAGGACCCTATTTGGGATATGACTTTCTGGGGTATTTACAGGATTCCTTGCCAGTGTGGTTTAATTTACGTTGATAAACTAAGAGAGCCTTCAAATTTCGCATAGAGGAGCATGAGGCATGTGTTAGGAAAAAAGAAACACAGAATTCCTCTGTTTCGCAGCACTGTTGGTCCTAAAATCACACTTTCAATTTTTCTGCAGCCAAAATTATTCAAAAAGCGTCTTCCGTTGGTGAATGAGATTTTCTACAGGCGTTTCACATTCAAAAAAAATATTCTGTTGTAGTTATTGATCCTAACTCCAATCCACCTTTACCTTCAGCCTTTAAGAAAATTATGCTTTAGTTTTCTTGTTTCATCAATAGATGGCGCCAGTAGCTTAACGCCTGTCTAGACATTCTTATCTTAGTTTATCACTATATCTTATCTCTTTCATTTGCGCTTTGGCAGCTGAGGTTGCTGGTTCAGTAAAAACCATCGAAACCAGTCCTCTGAAAATTTTCAAATATGGCGTTGATTTTTGTTGTTTGACTTCGAAATTAATACTTGTGAGATTGTAGAACAAGTGACTGCCTCTGCCTTAAAGGTAGTTTCTTGGTTTTAGACAAGCTTCAGAATAATGTTAACTAGAACTGAATATATACTGTTTTGACGCTTGAGATGAAGTTAGAAGCTGTGCCACAGTAGGTACATTTGAAAACTTTCCACTCTTAAATTTGCTGTCTACCACTTTTTTCTCATCGGAAAAATTATTACATTTTACTTCCGCTTTTGTCTTTGAAGTGTCAACATCAGGACTTTGTTACGCCGCAGATAAGCGAAGTAACTCACAGTGTTTTGATTGTTTTGCCTTTAAAAGAGCAGATTTAAAATTTTGTTGCTGTTCATAAGTTATCCCATATTATTTCTTCCTGTTATTTACTCAAGAAGCAATTACTACCAATTAATTGCTGTTTTGTGAGAATAGATGTTCCTTTATATTGTACATAGAATTTTTCTTTAATGTTTCTGCATACTTGTATTGCTGTTCGTATTGTGCAGTATTTAGTAGTTTGCAAGCTCACCTCGTTTCGGATTCAACAAATCTCATCACATGTTTCAGACCAGCTTTCCTCACCCACCTGCCCTTCTGTAACTGCCCTAGACATGGCTTGCTGATCATCGAAGCTCAGGGCTTCACTTCTCTTTTTCAAGGCTATCTCAATTGGAGAAGCTTCATCTTTGGACTTTTACATATGCCAGAACCCTAAGGGGACTCATTCAAGAATCTCGAAAGAGCAGGAGTAGTGCATCTCCCGCTGCATGCTAGAATAACCATCAAAGTATCAAAGACTTTGAAGTGTTGAAACTTCGAGAGGCTAGAAAAATGCGTTCTTCAGCTTGAACTTCGTCTTGTAAGAATTCTAAAATACATTCTAAATCACTTTTCTCAATTATAGTTTTACTTTTATTTGAATCATCTGAATTGATTTCTCGAACTCTACGATGAATAAATCTATAGCGCTCCCAGGCAACAAGAGTTTCTTCAGGTAATGATCTTTAAACTAGAGGAAATAATAGGACAGCATGTTTTTCCTTAATAACCCCTAATAGTTCAAGTGAACGGAGTTTACTCTGAAGTTGAACAAACAATTTTCTTAATGAATTTTTGGGATAGTTCTGGTTTGGAAGTACTAAAGCTAATGAATCTGGGACGTATACTTGAATCAATAATTCTTCTCTACCAAAACGCACTTTTAGCTATTTTAAAGCTTTTCCATAACTATTACCATCTGGAAGAAAAATCTTAATTAATTCTTCGGCAGGACTGCCTCTTTCCATTGCTTGAGATAAATATGAAAATTTATCCTGAAAATCAACATTAATGCCCTCATCAATTTTTTGAAACTGCACCCAAAAGTAGAGTCAATTTCTTACATTCCCGTCAAAAGTAGGCAATTTTATTTTTAGATAATGCAATAAAGTGTTCGGCTGCGAAGTAATATTCAAACGTTCAGTCTTAAAAAATAATTGTTTACTCACTAGTGTTTCTAGCTTCTGTTTTAAAGATCTCCAGGAATCAATATACGTTCCTGATACATCTATCACTTTCTCTATTTCGGTATCGAAAGTATTTTTGAAATACAACAATTGTTTATATTGTTACGAATTTTATATTTAGTTACCTATTTTTATTAGAATTATAATTAAAATTGCTTTATTTTCCCGTGCAATGCAGTGCGAAATGAGTTTTAAGAGAAAGCTATGACGGAAAATTAAAAATATAAGAGCCCCCGCATTCATCATTGAATAAATAAATTTCTTTTATTTGTACTTAATTTGAATAAATGTAATTGACTACTAAGTTAGCTGTAATCATAATTCTACTCGTTTGGTTTCCAGAAATCTCGAGAAGCAAAGTAAATTACTAGAACTTTCTTGCAACTGATTGAAAACTTTCAAAAGCCGGAGAGTTTTCAATCGGTCGCGAGAGAGTTTAGATAGCTATTATTATGTTTTTGCCAATTAGTTATGAGATCGGGTTAGCTTTCTCTTTGCATTGCGTTGTAGCTTAACGTTTTGAGTAGTTTAAAGTATACCTACTGATTATATTGCGTGATATTGTACGACTATCTCTGAGGAAAATTCCAGTGTTTTGTTACATTTCTTGCGATAAGAATAAATTTTATTAACCTTTTATCGGACTTATGCATCCAATCTATTACGAATCCTTACACACGCAACACTTTTTAGTGTCAAGAGTGCGGTTGAATGCCAATAACAAGAGTGATGGATGAGCAGTTAAGACAGCTGATGACAGCCTTTGCTGCATTTAATGAAGAAATGAAAGAATCAGTTAAAGAAGAGACGAAAGCCGTTCAAGAAAAGATTGAAGCAAATCAAGAAGAAATCAAAAAAGAAATTACCTGCATAATAGAAAACAAATTTGAAGCTATGGAAAATAGAATAGACGTGGTTGAAAATAAAGTTGGACAAACCGAAGAAAAAGTTTTTTCTGTCAAAGAATAAATTGAAAAGAGAGTTTCTGCTGTGGAACAACAAACTGATGAGAGGGTCTCTGCAATCGTCAAAGAAGTTGATACTTGAAAGAACTTCGTAGCAACCGCAGGGAGCAATCCTGGTGGTTTTAAACTTTTATCTGTGCCAGCTCATCCCTCACTGAAGTTATCCACATATGATGGGAAGACCTTTTGGATAATATAAGACACAATTTTCTATAGGGCAAAAACGAATGGATGAGATCTCCAAGCTAAGGTCTGTCATCTCGCCGCTTTTCTGAGAGCAGAGGCAGCGGATATCCTTCAGACTTCTTTAACTTCCCGAAAACAAAAGGCTAGATTTCGAAGATCTGTGCAGCGCGTTGCGGAGAATTGCTTAAAAGACTGCAGCAGCCGTCAATTAAAATCCCGTCAACAGAAGCCCATGGAAGCTCTCCAGAAACTTGCCACAAATGTTGAAAGGCTGTTTCATCTCGCCTTTTCAGAATGCCCGACAGGAACAAGAGAAATCCTGTCCCTGCAGTACTTCATTGACGGCATTTGGGATCCTGAAACACAGAAAGCTCTATGAATGGCGGATATCAAGGATTCAAAAAGCGCTCTAGTGTAGGCCATGAATTTCGAGGCAGCCCAGCAAGCAATTCGTACAGACCACCCAGTCAAAGCTGTGCAAGTCCACGAACCAGTGAACTATGTGATGGCTCGTTTAGATGATTTATCCAGACAGTCTTTGACAGAGCAGGAATATGAACAAACTGGCTCTAAAGTGTTGGAAATGTGGTGCTGAAGGCCATCTACGACGGAATATCAGAACTCCTCAGAGCATGGAAAATAAAACGGATGATTTGACCAGACAATTCAGTGCCTTGAGTCGGAATAGGAGTAAAAAGAAACTAAAGTGCTGGAACTGGGGTGTTGAAGGCCACGTACGGAGGAACTGCAGAACACCCCAGGGCACGGAAAATAAGATTTTTCCCTAGCAACGACACAGGAAGCAAATTAATGGCCATATCGCAGGGAGGAATTTGAATTATAACGAGAAGCCCATTTCAAAGCGCTTCAGATTTCTGCAGTGAGTGGCGGAAATAATGGAGACACGTCATATCATCATGAGACATATCAATGGAGTTCCTTGCAATATGGTGATCGATACAGGAGCCAATGTTACCATCATCCGAAAAGATTTGGGACGAAACTTAAGAATAAATAATGATATTCTTAAGCCAAATATTGGCGTGAAGAGGGTCTCTTTCTTTTATTTAATATATTTTTCTATGACTCAAACAGAAAAAATAATATTTTTATATAAATTATTGTAAATATCTTTGCTTTTTACTGCACCTATCAGCTGCAACACTTTATGACCTTTTGATTTTATGAAGCTTATAATCTTGGAGGGAAAGTATAATCACAAATTGTAGATACCCATCGGCAGTCTGGTTCTTTTCGTAGACTTATTAATTTTCAGCTGCAGAAAGAAACTTTCCTCATGCAAATGTATTCAAAAACGAAACAAATATTCTTATTGCAAAAATTCGTAACTGAAGCTACTTATCTTTTGACTAGTGCTAATGAAAGTAATGAAATTTTATCTTCAAATGTCTGAATAAAATATATATCACAGTGTAAATTAATTAGCTCCATTTCTAGATTTTTTGAAAAATTACTCACATTCGTTTTTGGTAATGAAACTGAAGTAACACTGATCTTAATACCATTAAATTACTAAACGTTTTCTTCAAATGCCTATTATAATAATGTTAATTAATTAACGGGAAATGTATTCGCTCGCAGCATAAAATTACTTCAATAATCACCAGTTTGACTTTGACACGGCTTTACTGAAAAAAAATATATGTAATTACAATTAGTTTGGATTGTTCACGTTGCTAGAATATCGTTTCGCAGCAGAATGAATTACAGTTTTAAACAGTAACACCGGAAAATCAAGCCTCTATTACCTGGCGTTCTCAAGGATCGCCCTATATAGAATATCATCCTGGCCCCCAGAGGCAATACTCGGGTCCGCGATCCAACCTGTGAAGCCCCACTAAGTGGGAAACCGACGAGCCCCACTAAGTCGGAGAAAACTATGTCAATTTTTTTTTACTATCTCGGCATGCAACGTCATGCGGCATCACAAGACTCCACCAATAGGAGCGTTTCCCCTCGGACGACCAACGAAATCTGACAATATAGCTCTACTACAGACAGAGGAATAGACACGACAGTACCAGTACTGTCCCTGCAAGCCTGAACCAACCTAAGAATAAACTCCGGCTTTAGTCCTGTGAAACGAACTTATATACCCCCGTGGTTGAGACTGCCTAAGTACAGATCCTAGCCAGTACTTCCCAGGAATTCTAATGAGTCAACCCCCGGGGGCTACTGTTTTAAACAGGCGAAATCAGAGCAGATGCAACATAGTGACGTCAGACTACTTCCTTTAACTCTCCCTATGAGGATCGCGTAGGTGAGGAGTCGCTCAAAGGACCTACTCCTTTTATTTAACCCTTAGTAAAAAGGCCCGTAAAAACCTTTTCTCTACACATTTTCCCTTTCTCTATAGCTATATAATATTTACATCCGTTTGCGTAATAAAATGTTGCGCACATAATTAAAGAAGCCAAATTGTCGTCACCAAGGCTGCTCTCCGAACTTACCTATATCCACACTAGTAACATTTATCCAAAACAGAAAATTTATTTCTAGTATTAATATCACTGTTGATTTTTAAGATTTTGGTAGGGCGCGCAGTTTGCCGTGGGGAGACAAAGCAGTCTCTGGTTAATAGTCCATCCGAAACATGTTTTCTACTAGGCGCAGATTGCGCTTAGTATTATCAGAATTTTTAGGCAAACCGTTTTTCACAGCATTTGTATAAATTTTATGAAATTTAATATCGCTAGAATTTATAACACTTATAATTACATCCGAAATTTATCAGAATTAGCAATATTTTGAATTTTACCTTTGTTGTTAACACCAGAATTTTTACTACAACATGCAGCATTGGAAATTTCAAGCCCATTAATAACATAAGAACTTTCTACGACAATTAAAACCACCTAAAAATATTATGTCATAAATCTACAGTAGATTTATTATAGCCCGAAACGTTTCATACTTACCTTGCAGTGGCAGCAACTTGCAAATCCAATGCCGCTCGATGCTAGTTCACATCCTCTTGTGGTTTATCCTTTAGGAAGTCATCGCATATATTCCGAATATAATCGACATGGTCATGCAGATTCTTCTGAAAGTTTAGCGCATTTATAAAACCACTTGATCATAACGTTCCTTATTTACTAAATCTATCAAGAATTTGATCTATTTCAGGAGTAGTATAATCACGCTCATAGTCCGAAATATTCGAAATGTATCACTATCATCTTCATGATCACCAAATTCATGTTGAAGGACATATCGAAAAATACGCAGCTCGAAAGTAAACCTCAAAGCCTATCATAATGCGAAATGCTCGGCAATAACTAAGGCCGGCGGTGATCATTTTACACTCTCGGGGCAGTCTCTGCGAGCTGTACCTTTTGCTGTCTGCTGTCTAAATTGTAAAAATTTTGACGCCCCTAAATTCTGCTGTCCTATGTCTGTCTTGAATTCTAAAAATTTTGGCATTTCTTAAATCGTGTTTTTCAAAATCCAAAAAAATTTGCCATTCCGAAAATTCTGCCACCTGGTGTGGTTGTACCAGTTGTATATGCTCTGGCGACGGTATGGTATGGTATGGTAATGGATTTCCTGGCGCAAAACCTTTTAGGTTATGTGCGCCGAAAAACGTGTTAAAAAGTTTCACAAACAAACAAGAACAGATTTAAAACTTTATGGCACTTTTAAAACGAACGATGAGAGAAAATGATGAATTGTTATGAAACATGAATAAAAAACACAAAGTATGATACATTAAAATTACAGCATTAAAATTCCAAGTAACAACATTTAAAAGAAGTCAAATTAAACAATAAAAACCCGTCTCTTTCAGATAATCAAACAAATTGTCAATTACCTCTTTCCCGATAATACGGTCAAGAGGCAAGTCACAGTAGCTAAAATACTTTAAACGAAGTTGGTTAAAACCAGAACATTCAATTAAAAAATGACGCACGGACAAAACACTCTTACAACTTGAACAAAGAGGCTCACTCTCCGCCTTCAAAAGGTAACTGTGCGTGACTCGTGAGTGACCAATTCTTAAACGAGTTAGCAAAACTTCTTCCCTACGGTTTCTAGTGGTCTCCCAGTTTTCTACTTTACTTTTTACATTCCTCAGCTTATTTAACAACAAACCATCCCAAGATAATTGCCATTTATTTAATATTTC